>JBBPBX010074617.1:0-17538 GCA_038048925.1 Garcialebias charrua
ATACGTAAATCTGGATATCGGCCGATACCGATCCAGTTCCGATATCGTCATCATTGATTTTATATGAGGCTGTAATAATCTCCTCTTAAGTACAATGTGTACACGTATATGCAATGCTGTCCAAAAATGCAACTTGAGGTAAGTTTTATTAATGTTGGATAAGTTTCAAAGTTACAATTAAATTCTGCTAACAGAAAATGTTTTTTTTTATTCTTAACTTTAAAGTGGATATTAAAGTGATTAATTTTAGTGTTTGTTTTTTAAAGTCATTTTATACATTCTTTTAAATAAGTGTGTGATATAAGTTTTTTTCTTCCTATTCCACTCTTTTCATTCAATGGTTTCTTTTTTATGAATTTTTTGTGTCTCTTTTAAATGAATGAATAAATGAATTAAATAAAATATTAAATAGCTTTACATCTGCTAAGTTCATTGCATAAACCAACACAGACATGTTCCTGATTTTAGTATTTAACATCGCTTTATAATGTAGCTGTTTATGTTTCTTTTTTTATACAGTTTTCTTGTAATTTTTAATTAATATGCTTTTTTATGAATGTCTACTGTTGTACTGATAAATATCTCCTGGAGGGTAAACTATCTTGGACTACGGTCAAGTTAGTTTTACGTTGGACATTCGAGCTCCAGGGCTTCAGAGGGACGCTACGCTCGCTGAACCGAAACACAGGCATCCCGACCCGGCCAGCCGCGTCCCCGTCTCGGTGGAGGGACAGGCTGACGCCAAAAATACACTACATGCGGCTCCGCTCCGCAGGTCGCAGCTGAGCGAGTCCAATTTCCACTTCCTCCGCTCCGCTCAGGTCTGCCTGGATGCGCTGCTCCGAGACGCATGCGCGGGAATTGCGAGATCGCGCGATAAATCAAGTGATAAATAAGTAAGTCAGAACAAAACAATTCATTCGGTGGAAGAAGGAGAACAACAGTAGAGACTGCTGCCTTGATCTTCTCTCGTAAATGAGCGACAGGACATGGTTTGAGCAACAGGAAGTGATGTAATACATTTCAGAATAAAATACTTCATTTATTTATTTATTTATTGTATTGCGTTTGTAGGCGTAGTCCTAATTGATAGTTTGACAGCATTTTTGTACAAATAAATCCGTATAGAGCTAGGATTAAGTCCGCCCGTAGTGATTTTATTTTGTAAATATGGAAGTTGTGCTCGTTCCTTTTCCTGTTGGTACGACGTAATCTTCAAAAGTTGACTCCGGCACATCTCCGACGTCCGGCAGAAATAGAAAAAATTCTAATTTTGACGGACTGCCATCCGCTCTCCGCAACTCGCTGCCGCCGCGCGGAGCCAGTGTAAATTCTGTCATTGATTATAATGGGTGCGTATTTGCTGCGGAGGTCGGACCGGAGCGGGGCGGAGCCGGAACACATGTAGTGTATTTTTGGCGTGAGAGCGGCTGACCGAAATCAGAGCTCCCGCCCTGGATTGAACATGAAAAGCACACCGCTGAAGCCATGGAGCTCAAATGTTTACCGAGAAGTTGCTAAACTTAATCATAAGGAAACCTGAAAGTTATGCACCATAACCTGCACCTGGGTACTTGAGCGGCTTGCGCCCCTCCATCTTTCTCCAAAGTTGCACTTCACCGAGCTTTCAGCATTGAAAAGGGCCAGCTATGTTGCACCTCGTTCCCTTCCTTCAGGGAACATGAGTTATGGTGCATTACTTTCAGTTCCCTTTTAGTTGGTCTCTTGGTGCAACATACTTGGTATGGGAACGTAATCCACTGACGCCCTTGAAATGCTCGGTAAAATGCATGCTAGAGTGAACGTCTGCCTGTGACCAACAGGCACCTCAAGGCCACTTTCTACTGTATGTTAGAAAGGACGGCCTGAGTGACGTCACCTGCAGTAAAATCCAAACTGTAATGCTTTGCAAAAGTATTTAATGAGCTCCAATTCGCGATAGCACAGATGTCTGTGACTGGCACATCCTTAAATAATGACTAGGAAGTGGCCAAGCCCCTAGTGGAGTGAGCATGCACTCCAGAGGGTACCTGTTGACCTTTGCTACTGTATGCCCTCTTAATGGCCTCAGTCACCCAATGTGAGAGGCATTGTTTTGATAGGGCTCTCCCTGTAGCAGGTGCTGCAAAGCAGACAAAAAGTTGATTTGTTTTCCTCCATTCGGCTGTCCTCTGCATGTAGGTGCGTAAAGCCCTCACTGGGCAGAGAGCCTGTAGCCTTTCCTGTTCCTGAGTGAGGACAGGGGTCGGTGGAAAGGAGGAAAGATCAAAGTCTAGACTCCTGTGGTTCAAGGTCAAGACCTTGGGTGTGTATGTGGGATTAGGTCTTAAGGTGACCTTTGCCCCGTCAGGGGTGAATCTGGTACACATTGGATGTACAGATAATGCGTGGAGCTCACCCACGCATTTCGCTGAGCAAAGTGCCAGGCGTAGAGCAGTCTTGTAAGATAGTAAATCTATCTTAACTTCGCTCAGTGGCTCGAATGGAGGGCCGCAAAGAGCCCCCAGGACCAGGCCAAGATCCCAACCAGGGGTCACGGTCCTGCTAGGTGGTTTGGTCCGAAGGACACCCCTCATTATGATTGGATGTGCTCCGGGTGTTTTGTGTCCCCAACCTTCATGGCAGGTTGAGATCGCTGATAGGAAAACTTTAATCGTTGAGTAAGAACGACCTTTTTCCAATAAATCCTGAAGGAAGGTCAGGAGTTGAGCCAAGTCGCATGCACAAGAAATAATATTTCTTTCTGAGCACCAGGCTTCAAAGATGCACCACTTTTGTGCGTATAAAGATTGTGTTGAACCAGCACGGGCATTCTGTATGGTCAATACCACATTTTCTGGTAAACCTAACGCCATCAACCTGTTCTTTTCAGCCAAAAAGCTGAGGCTTTTGGTTGTTCCTGGCTTAAGTGGTTGTATTGCTCCTTCTGGTGACACAGAAGCTGTTAACCTCTGGGAGTCAACCAGATTGGGAAGGCCTTCTTGTTGATGTGGTCCCAAGTTACACTGCTCAGGGTTAATTAAGGGCCGATGTCACCTGTCAACTTTATTAGACAGGTTTGGAGCGGAAAATGTATTTTCCTCCTCCACGTCTGGAGTTCTGTTGTGAGGTTGCGAGTTATGTAAACGAGCAGATCTCTTAACTCCACTCCGGTCCTTGTTATGGTCCAGTTTACTGGTCCTCTGCTTTAATGGAGCATTGGTACCAGACACCCCCTGGAGGAATTATATTTGAAAGTAGTTTTGGATCAGCACAGGACGGGGAGAGACGTGCTGTCTGAGTACTACTTGGGCATTTCATGTCCCTCGTTAATAACAAAGGAGCAGTTGCATCGTGCGAGTGTGGGGGTGTATCTCCTGGTTTGGCAGACTTGAGATCATTTGATAAGGAGCTCAGTTCCTCTTGAACAACAGAAAGAGAAATCTGATTCGGCTCTGGGTTTTTTTTTTCTTCCTACAACTGGCTGAAAACAGTCATTGTTGTGAAGGTGTGAAAATTGTAGCTGCCCGAGGGCGTCTGATGGAGCCCCCCCCCCATTGTCACACGTTGTCAGCTTGCCTCTCTGATGAGCTGACATGTCACGTGTCCGTCTGTTCAGTGTATTGGCTCTCCCGTTGTTCACAATGGAAACAGGGTTTGAGCACGTGACCCTCCCCACCTGTCTTCCTGAGAGGTGTGGGGAGGGGGTTCGCAGACGCCTCTGCATCTGCTCATCGCAGAGGCGCTCTGCTGGGGCTTATCAATTATGCTAATACCCCATGAGCCGTGAGAGAGAGGAGAAAAAAGTGCCTCTCTCTTTATGACGGCCTGCAGGTCGGAGACCTGTTCTGTGTTGTTGTTTGTGTTTTTTTTTCTTCAATAAAACAGAGAGGAGCTGTTTCATGAACTTTATTTGTGCTTTCGTGCAATGACGTACATGATTTTATGTCACTCACAACAGAGAAGGCATGATTTGTGCATGCTGAAAATATACCAGCTGATTGTACTATGTTACAAGCAAAGTCTGGACATGAAGGGATCATTCCCGTTACCACGTGGGCGGGTGACCCTGTAATGTGGACACGTGGACCTGGTTCATCAGGCACGGTACTTTCTGTTGTCCCGGTTCGCCGAGGAGTCCCTGTGTTTGGTCGCCTGGCAGGGGACAAACCTGTTTTTGCTCCATGCATGCTCGGTACGAGGTGGACCCTGAGGGGGGTTTTGTCGGGGCTCCTCCTCGTATGCTGGCAGGGCACGGGTTGCTGAGTGGTGCCGAGGTTGCGCAGGCCTGCTACCAGCAGACTCTCTTGGGGGAGGCAAAACTTCTCCGGGGGATGCCCACCCGGAGAGCTTTGGCCTGTCTGCGCCTTTGGTCCAGCTTGGTCTGAATTCGCTCCAAAACTTTACCAAATAATCCCGCCGGCTCTATCGAGTGGTGGAGAAAAGGCACCTTCTGTCCCTCCGGGAGATCCGTCAGAGTCATCCAGAGGTGGCGGATCGCGATGACCACTTCCGCCATTCCCCTGCCCTGTGCAACAGCAGCTGTCCCCATCATATGGAGCACGAAGTCTGTTGCTCTACGGGCTTCGTCCAGCAATTCGGCATCCGCCTGCTTGTCCGTTGTCGTTTGGAGCTGCTGCAGTTTTTCGGCTAGGTAAGCTTGCATTAACGCGGACGCGTTCATGGCGCGTGCCACGAGTCCTTGAGCCCTGTAGCATTTCTCGAGAAGAGACGCCGAGGCCTGGCAAGTCTTGCTGGGAAGAGTTGGTTTTGTTCCTGATGATTTAGGAGCCAGGTGAGATGCTAGAGTATGCTCGATCTGAGGCACGTTGGCTATTCCCACTTCATCTGTCCTATCCACGTCGAGGAACTGTGAGAGGGGGAGAAGCATAGGGGCTCGTGGCTGAGGCCAGGTGCACGTTAGCTCCGTGTGAAAGTCCGGGAACACGGGCGTCTTTTGCCTCGTGGCGGCCTGCTGCTTCGAGTAGAAATAGTTTCCTACCAGCCTCGTGACCTGTTGGCGAGGTGGAGATTCAGGCCATGGGATGTTGAGTGCATCCGTTGCTCTGTGGCACAAGTCGAACAGAGCAGGGGTGGAAAAGTCAGTTTCTGGGAGCACAGGTACTGGGGTCTGGGAGAGGTCTTCACCCTGATCCTCCAGTTCCAGGTCCGCCTCCTCCGTTGAAAATTCGCCCGAGGCTGAAATCGAGATCTCGTCCTCATTCATCATGCCCCGGGTGTCGAATTCGACTGTTAGGTCCACCATGGGAGCCAGCACGTCAGGGCTGTCGCCCCATTCGACACGTGTGCTGTCATGTAGAGCCATGTTCTCGAGCTCCGACGTGGGAGTGAGGGGCTCTGTCGTGTCTGCGTCCACTGGTGTCGCTGAAGAGCACATGGCCTTGGTAACGAGGTCAACCCAGTGCCGCAGCACCACATCCATTATGAGGCTGCAGTGTGGGCAAAAGTCGGGCGTATCCAATGCTGCTTTTGCATGCAGCATCCCCAAGCAGATTGGACAGGCCTCGTGGGTGTCCGTAGCTGCAAGGGAAAAACCACATCCGTTGGAACAGGCGCGCGAGGTCGGGCTCGCCGTCCCGCTGGTTTTCCTTGGAAGTCTCGCCTTTCGCTTTCCCTTCTCTGGAGGCATGTACAAGATGAGGCGAGCAAGTCCTTCCAGAATCTTCTTTCTTCTTTCTTGAAAAATCTCCTCCGTTGCGTCGCTTTCGCTGGCTAGCTCGCTAGGAGTTAGCGAGGTAGCTTTTTTCTTGTGGCGTAGTTAGCGCCGTCGAGCGAAGCAACCTGTAGAGAGAGTAGAAGAAAATACTTCGGGGTTAAGAGAAATGTGCCGGACTAGCTTTCGCTAGCCCAGCAGTACGCAAGAATAATTCTCTGTGCGCTCTGTGTAGGGAACAAGCTCATCTGGTCTCTCGGTACATAAGCAAGCGTACAAAGAACATCAGAAAGCGTACGCCAATTCTCTTAAAGAAGCACGCTCCAAATATTATTCCAACATCATCAACACCTGCCCTGGAAACTCTAAACAGCTCTTCTCCACAATAACTCATCTGCTTAATCCCATTAAACTAACTCATGAGGACTCTGTTCAAAAATGCAACCTGTTCCTCTCATCATTTAAAAACAAAGTTGACACTATCAGATCTCAGCTCCACAACCTCCCTGATCTTAGTGTGCCATCTACCCGTCTGCTTTCTGGGACCCTGAGCAGCTTTGATGAAGTCGTTCAGAGTGAGGTGGAGACCATCCTCAAGAAAATGAAGCCTTCATCCTGCGCCCTGGATCCCTTCCCCTCGTCTCTCATAAAATCCAATCACTCTGCAATAAGCCCATTAATCACACAAATAATAAACAAGTCTCTACAATCTGGTCATGTTCCATTGCCTCTAAAAACTGCCATCATTAGGCCTCTTCTGAAAAAATCTAATTTGGATCCCGACAATTTTTCTAACTACCGCCCAATTTCCCACCTCCCATTTCTGTCCAAAGTGCTGGAGAAAGCAGTTGCTGCTCAGCTGCAGGACCACCTACAGCAACACTCTCTGTATGAGAAGTTCCAGTCTGGATTCAGAGCAGCTCACAGTACTGAGACTGCACTGCTGAGAGTAACAAATGATGTCCTCATGGCTGCTGACACTGGTTCTCCCTCCATCCTTGTCCTCCTTGACCTCACTGCAGCCTTCGACACTGTGGACCATAGTATCCTCCTCCACCGTCTTCATGTGGAGGTCGGTCTCTGTGACACTGTCCTGGACTGGTTCAATTCTTTCCTCTCCAATAGGCTGGAATGTGTTAGCCTTGGCAATGCCACTTCCCAGACAGTCGGTGTCTCCTGTGGTGTCCCTCAGGGGTCAGTTCTGGGGCCCCTGCTGTTTTCCCTCTACATGCTGCCTTTAGGTCAAATTATTAATCAGTTCAACATTTCTTTTCACTGCTATGCCGACGACACACAGCTTTACATCAGGACTGGAACATCATCATCATCCCTATCTCCGTCTTCACTCACTGTTCTCTCTGCCTGCCTGGAGGAAATAAAGGCATGGATGAATCAGAATTTTCTTCAATTAAACTGCTCGAAGACTGAGGCCATATTGATTGGCACCCCTCACCAGATACAAACATCAACTTTAACAACAATCTCCTTCTCTGGTCAAGACATCCCCCTCTCCACCTCTGTTACAAATCTTGGAATAAAAATGGACTCTCATCTTACATTTGAAAATCACATTAAGCATCTGTTTAAAACCTGCTTCTTCCATCTTCGAAACATCTCCAGACTTCGCCCATCTCTGACTTTTCCTGATGCTGAGAAACTCGTCCATGCCTTTGTCTCCTCCAGGCTCGACTACTGCAACTCCCTGTTTATTGGTATCCCTGGCAAAAACCTTCAGAAACTTCAATACATTCAAAACAGTGCAGCAAGGATTCTGTTGAGAGTTCGTAAATTTGAACATATTACACCCATTCTCCATAACCTCCATTGGCTTCCTGTCACCTACAGAATTCAGTACAAAACTGCTCTCATTACCCATCAATGCTTGCACGGCACTTCACCTGACTATCTAAAGGACATTCTTGCACCATATTCATCCACCCGGTCTCTACGATCACAGAACAGTAATTTACTTCATATTCCTCGGACCAAATTGAGGACCATGGGAGACCGAGCATTCTGTGTGGCTGCCCCCCGCCTGTGGAACTCCCTCCCTGATGACCTGAGAGCTCCACAGTCACTGGTTGACTTTAAAAGCAGCATAAAGACCTTTCTTTTTAAGCAAGCCTATTCTGCCTCCACATGATTTTATCTTTGATCTTAGCTGATATCATTATTGATTTTACTTGATTTTATCACTTGTTTTATTTTATTTATTTTTTAAGCAAGCCTAATCTGCATCCACATGATTTTATCTTTGATCTTAGTCGATATTATTATTGATTTTATTTGATTTTATCACTTATTTTATTTTGATCTTTGCTTTTTTACACTTTGTAGCACTTTGAGATTTTTATTAATGAAAAGTGCATTATAAATGGAATTCATTATTATTATTATTATTACCTCTGGTTGAGCAATGAAGCAACAGAGAAGTCCTGCAGAGGGGTAGTTCAGGTTTAAGCAAGGTGAAGGGCAAAAAGAGAAAGATGGAGGGGCGCAAGCCGCTTAAGTAACCAGAGGGCGGGGCCTCTAGCGCGGCGGTGACGCCCCTTGCGTAAAGGCGTGAGTATATTCCTTCAAGTAATCGCTCAGGGGCGCAATTCCCATAGCAAGTATGTTGCACCGAGAGACCAACTGAAAGGGAACTTCATTTTCTACAACTGGTAGCTGTTGGTCATTAATTACAATGATGTTTAGCAACTTCTTGGTAAACATTTGAGCTCCGTGGCTTCAGCAGTATTTTTTTCTTGTTCAATCTGGGGCGGGCACTCTGATTTCAGTCAGCCGCTCTCAGCCTGTCCCTCCACCGAGACGGGGATGCGGCTGGCAGGGTCGGGATGCCCGTGTTTCGATTCAGCGAGAGTGGCGTTCCACTGAAGCACCGGAGCTCGAATGTCCACGGTAAAACTACAAAGTAACTTGACCGCGGTTTAATGTGGCGCTATGGCTCTGCAGACATTGCACGTTGCTGTCTTGGGATGTTTAGTGTAAAATACTTCCACACAACGGACATGTTACCAGGGGCAGCTGGCCAATAGGGGGCGCTAGGGCACCGCCCCACTGGAACCTCTGGAACTATTCACCATTTTACATTGAAGACTTAAAGTTTTTTTTATAAAAATGAAATAATAAAATAAAAATATTTCGAAATACATGCATATATGTTTTTAGTTGGTATGGTATGGTATGGTATGGTATTAGTTGTGTAGGATAAATATTTTATGAGTAACAATGAGTTATATTGTTTGTTTCAAAAAATGTTTTCTGATTGGTGATGTATTTCCGGTCCTGGGGGCGCAATAATCTTATCCATAGACTCTCGTTAATAATGGTGCATGCACAGTTATTCCACTACGTTACAAAACAATGGGAAGATGTAGGGCACAGATTTCAATGCCCTGGACACGTCCAACGTGAGCTGTACCTACTGATCATGTGCTTCCGGTCCTTTTTTTTTGTCTGGAAAATGAACCGTGCAATGACTCAAGCAGGCTGGCTCAGGTTTTAAATCATTGAAAGCCCTTTATCTAATGTCTATTTTAATTTCTGACTGATATGCCTCTCAATTTTTAGATGGCTCTTGTTTGTGAAAAAGTCTTCAGCTGATTGTTTATTCTAAAAGTGGCAACTGGTCAGTTTGTTTCTGGAGCTAGCATGCTAATGCAAGGCTTTATCAAATGTTTATAATATTATATTACCATTCCTGACTAGGGATGGGAATTGTTAAGAAATTACATGTATCAATATCAATTCCTTTATTGATATCATTTATCGATTCAATTCCTTATCAATTCTGTTATCAATTCTCATTGGGTTAGGCAAAAAAATATAGTACACATTTGTGTGCATGAAGTATTTAATGCTCTTTCACCAGAACAAAAATAGAACTTTTATGAAAAACTAATTCCTAATTAACATTATTAAGGGACTGTCCTTGGTTGGAATGGGTGATAGGCTTCTATACAGTTGGACTTCTGTCCTCTTCCTCAAAAAGTTATTCTAGGGCTGTCTCTTTTTGCTGCTTTACAGGAGGCATCTGAAATTATTGACATAACCACAACTTGTAATTCACAAGTTTCAATTTTAAAATAAATAGTGTAATAATCCATGCAATCTATCATCTTTCATTACAAAAACAAAACTTACATAGTTATCATCTTCATCCTCTTCTGCCTCCCTCTGCGTCTCTCCCTCTGCGTCTCTCCCAGCTCTGCCAGCAGCACAAGTTTCAATTTTAAAATAAATAGTGTAATAATCCATGCAATCTATCATCTTTCATTACAAAAAACAAAACTTACATAGTTATCATCTTCATCCTCTTCTGCCTCCCTCCGCGTCTCTCCCAGCTCTGCCAGCTTCAGAAGAAATTCACCATTAAAAACACTGAGCAACAAAAAAAGCTCTCACAACAGAAAGAGGCTACAATGAAACACACTGAACAAAAATATAAAACAACACTTTTGTTTTTGCTCCCATTTCTACGGTGGCATTTTTAGGAGTGTTGTGTGTTGATATCGTCATCCTGAAAGCTAAAGGTGCTAAAGGCTAGCACTAGTCTCTGAGCCAGCCAGACTCCGGCGATCCTCGTCAACTAAATGTTATTACAGGAGCTGGAGATTATTTATACAACACAGTGGAAGCAGTAAAGCAAAAAAGTCAAGTGATATGAACTGGATGAGTTTAACGTTACGTGCTGCAACATTTAAAACAGAGGAGGACGCTAGTTTGTTAGCTCCCACTTCCACCACCACGAAGCAGCGTCATGAAGCAGCGTGTTAAAGACGGTACATTTGTACAAACTCACCTCATGCTGAGTGGTCAAATGCTTCTCTCTGCATGTTAGAAGTGTTTCCGCCCTTTATTGTAATCAACGCTTTGCATGTGTTGCAAGTAGACCTGGTTTCGTCTTCGCTTTTTCCTTGACGCCATGTTGAACACCAAATACATTTGTAATTTGTCCGTCCAGAGTGGTTTATTTCCAGAAAAAATGAAATTAGCAAAAGTTATTCCAATATTTAAAAATGGTGATAGACATAGTTTTGACAATTATAGACCGATCTCAGTGCTCCCCCAGTTTTCTAAAGTGCTTGAAAAATGGTTTGTCCAGAAATTGGATGGTTATATTGAAAAGAATAACTTATTGAGTGAGAGTCAATATGGCTTTAGATCAAATAAATCAACATCCCTTGCATTGTTAGAACTAAATGAAGAAATTACAGAAGCAATTGAAAGGAAACAATATACAGTGGGGATGTTCATTGATTTAAGAAAAGCCTTTGATACAATCGACCACACTTTATTGCTTTCCAAGTTGCAAGATTATGGGATAAGAGGGATAGTTCATAACTGGTTGAGTAGTTATTTGACTAACCGAAAACAATTTGTACAGCTAGGAAATGTAAAATCAGATCTTCAAAATATAAAATGTGGAGTCCCCCAAGGTTCAGTGCTAGGACCAAAGCTTTTTCTTTTGTATATCAATGACATTTGTGAAGTGTCTAAAAAGTTACAAATCATCCTGTTCGCAGATGATACAAATTTATTTTGTTCTGGGAATGACTTAAAAACCATTATAGAATGTATGACTTGTGAGATGTCTAAACTTAATGAGTGGTTTAAATACAACAAATTATCAATAAACTGGAATAAAACAAAATTCATGATTTTTGGTAATAGAAAAATAGATGATTCTATTATAATGTCTATAGATGATAATCAAGTTGAACGAGTACATGAAGTTAAATTTTTAGGGGTTGTTTTGGATCATAAACTTAACTGGAAATCTCATATAAAATACATAAAATTAAAACTATGCAAAAGTATTGGACTTCTAAATAAAGTAAAACATGTTTTAGAGCTGTCAACACTACAGACATTATATTATTCATTTGTTGTTCCATATCTGACATACTGTATAGAGGTATGGGGCAACACATATAAAACCAACACTAAACCGTTATCTGTCATACAAAAGAAAGTTATGAGAATTATTTATAAAGTGGACACCAGAGAACATACAAATAAATTGTTTATTCAATCAAATATCTTGAAACTAAAGGATCTGGTTAATTTAAAAATGTTATTGATAATGTTTAAAGCTAGAAAGAGATTATTGCCATTTAATTTACAAAAGTTCTTTGTCTTGAGCTCTTGTGAAAGAACTAACAGAAGGCAGTATGATTTCAAAAGTAAAACTGTGCGTACTACTTTAAAACAAATGTGCATTTCGGTGCATGGAGTAAAACTATGGAACAGTTTGGATGAGGAGTTTAAAAATTGCTCTACAATAAACCAATTCAAGAAACTTTATAAAAAAAGAATGATTAACTCTTATACACTTTTGAGTTGTTAATGGGAAGAGTGATATATTGTTATGTATGTTATTGTTTAGATATTGTTTGCAACTTGTTTTGTTAATTTAATGTTTACGGCCATGACATTTTTGTAATTATTGAGAAAGGGGGCAGGTCTATACAAGATTTTCTTCTTCCTGCTCCCTCTTCACTCGTGTAAATATGTTTTGTCAGAGACTGTGTTTGTAAACTGATGATTTTTTTTTTATCGAGTGAATAAATTGATTGATTGAAATACGGCGCATGTCTGTGATGTCATCACGTAAATGCGTCACCACGACAAGTCAGTAGAACGAGTCAGAAGAACGACTCAGAGAACCGATAAACAGAATTGTTAAGACAAGCAGCCTACAATTCCAGGGAATTGAACTCTAAAGAACCGGTTCTTTAAAAGAACCGGTTCTCGATTCCAATCCCTATTCCTGACTGATATGCCTCTCAACTTTTAGATCTTGCGGAGAACAGACTCGGATCTACCATGTAAGCAAATGATGCCGTTGCCTAGGGATCCCAATCAGCAGCGCCGCGCCCCGGCCAGTCACCTACATCCCTAACATTGATCCTGCTTGTTAATGTACATTTAACATAAAAATAATTATAGTTACGATGAAAACGATCATTAAAAAACGCAATACAAAAACCGGTCGATTTCTGTATCCCCCTACTAAAAAATGGACTATTCCATCTTGACATCTTCCGGGTCAGAGGTGAACTCGGTGCTAACGTTTATGGCTAGCTGGTTGTGCTGGGTACTTGGATAAATCCGCAGAGAACCCCGCTGTTTCAAGCCAAATTAACGCGGCCGGAGGATTTTATTGTGTGTTTTGTGTCGACCACTCGACGGTGAGTCGTTAGTTTTATGTATTTTAGTTACTTTTCATTAAATCTGTTGACTACCTATAGAATCTTGACATCTTCCGGGTCAGAGGTGAACTGGACGCTAACTCTGTGTCTGCCTGTTGGTTGTGCTGGGTTACTAATGGATAAATCCGCAGAGAACCCCGCTGTTTCAAGCCAAATTAACGCGGCCGGAGGATTTTATTGTGTGTTTTGTGTCGACCACTCGACGGTGAGTCGTTAGTTTTATGTATTTGGGTTACTTTTATGTATAAATGCGGTGGCGACACACCCGTGTATTTGAGATTTAAAAGTGGTTTTAGGGATTAAAAGATCATTCTCTTTTTTGTTAATTTTGTGGCCGAATAGAATATATGTACGTAAAGTATTAAATAAATCCTTTGATTTTTGTAATTTCATCCTTTTAGGATCATTTTAGTTACTTTTCAGTTGGCAGTGTAGTGCAAATATTGCATAACGCTGCCGGCTACCAATTGTCGAATATAAATAGCGGATTAGATTAGCTTCCCCTAATTTTCATAAGACATTTGTGCTTTTGAAATTGTGGACCTAAAAAAATTAATAAGCGTTTTAGAAATTGTGGAACTAATTTTTTGATTAGCGTTGCCCACCACTGTATATATATATATATATATATATATATATAGTTATATATATATATATATATATATATATATATATATATATATATATATATATATATATATATATATATATATATATATATATATATATATATATATATATATATATATATATATATAATATATATATATATATATATATATATATATATATATATATATATATATATATATATATATATATATATATATATATATATATATATATATATATATATATATATATATATATATATATATATATATATATATGTATATATATATATATACTGACCTCTTTACCTTAATTAATTTACTTATTCAGATTGAATAGTAATTTCACGGATTCTTTTCTTTTTCAGTTTACCCAATATTTCTGTGATCTTTATGATGGATAAATAAACAAAGCCATTAAGTGACAAAGACGTTAACTTAGTTGGTATGCCAGGCGACACTACCATTTATTTAAAATAAATCACTAAATTAACACCATTACACTTGATTGACATGATTTCACTTTCTTTCAATTTACTACGTCAGCACACTTGAATTATAACAACAGACATAAATACTAGATGTTAAACATATTTAGTCTGAGGGCTCTTTAACTTAATTAGTTTCCAGCTTAGATTGAGAGGGAAAAGAATAGGAGGAGAGATGGTTTAAAGGAAATTATTGTGAGCATGAGACCAAAGTGACACTTCTCATCCGACTTCTGCTAAAATCCAGGTACGTTTGTAAACAGCTCTTTACCTTTTGACGACAGCCCGGTAAGAGAGAAGACCTTGTAGCTTTTCAGATGTACGGGTCCGTGTGGGAACCAGCACCTCTGAGCAGGTTATTCGTTTACGTTTCCAACGTCTCCTGGTTTCCGCATCGACCATCAGAAAATGTGTCAGCTTCAGGCCTCTGACTTCAAGATAAACTTATTCCATGAAGGAATAAACAAAGTCTTGAGCTTACGCTCGTTCGAAGTGGATTCATAACGGCATGTTATACAATCCTTAGCTGAATGACTGTCCTTGGCGGGTGACAGGCATTCATTCAGCTCTTTGGGACGTCTTCATGTCTCTTTGAAGCTCCCAGCAAAACTCCGGAACCTTCTCGTTCCTTTCAAACTCTGAAGCGTTCAGCAACAGCTTAGAACTTAGTACCGGCTCTGAGAGGAGAGCGACTTGTTTTTTCCCCATTGGTCCAACAGGACCGGTCGGGGAGTTCACTTATTGTTATCAGAGTACAAGGCCACAACTAGCAGCAGAGAGAAATGTTTAGGAAAAGACAGACTCATAGACTCCAAGAGGAAAAACACTTGGATTAGCGTCTTAACACTTCTAAAACAAATCTGAAAAGCACAGTTTGACATATTAGCTGAACTTTGACACCTTTTCACTTGCAGAAATGACACATTGATGTTTCACATTTAAAGAATAACAGCATATAACATATATCATGAAAATGACAAAAGTTATTCTTTTGATCACATTAGAATAAAATCAAAGATAGAAATAGTCTCTTTTGATGACTATATTCTCAGATTACAACTAATGGAATGATTTTGTGGTAAATGTCTTGCTTTACTGAGAGGTCAGTAAAGGTCATCACTGGACAGTTCAAAAACCTTAGTTTGACCCTGGGTAGGTCCACTACATCTCCCCCCTTTTGGAAGCCATCGCCAGTCCTTGGGGATGGGGTCCAACACGAAAGGAAACCTTGAACTGTCTTTGATCTTGAAGCAATCCAGTAAGTGGAAAAGAAAAATCAAAAATTATAATCCCATAAAGTTTTTGGAAATTCCATACTGTTCGGAGGTAATCCCATTGCGAAAAGCTTTTAATCCTTTGGAAAACAAAGTCTGTTAACTCTTGGAAAACAAAGTCTGTGATCCCTTGGAAAGCAAAGTCTTATAATCCACAGCGGTAATTCCACAACGATTAGTTTTGTTGATTGATCAGCAACAATTGTTTTCATAATCAGCATGTAGAGGGAATCCCTCGATTGACGCAGAGGAGGCGACCCTTGGACGAAGGTTGAAGACCAAGCGTTGGAGCTGCAGGTCCCCACATCGAAGGTTGTTGGCTGGTTGGTTTCCAGTCAGTGCCACTCTGGTTCTATGTGTCATGCAATTATGTGGTTTTTTAGGTGGGCTTATGATTGGGATTTTACATTAAGCCTTACCTATATGCACCTGGTATGTAAGCTATCATGGTTTAGATCAGCTACAATTACCAATTAAGGGGTGGGTCAATTCTGTAAAATTAGATATAGGGATCTGTACCTATAAAATTTTGGAGGGCTTCTGTAACGAAGGCCTCTAATTCCAAACTATTCCTCCATTCATTACTTAGTTTAGGTTAAACTAAAATAGAAAAATGAAATATAGTTTGATCTAAATGTCTGTTGTCTTTTAGACGAACGACGCAAGATTTGGTATTCCTAGTAAATTTTGAAGTCTATGGCGAGACTCATCAAAATGAATAGATAATCTAGAATAGAAACGATCGAATCGGTTCAATTTAGAAATTGTGAGACCAGTGTAGTTTATGGTACCTTGAGTAGCTTTAAACTACATTGACTCTTCGACGATTGAGATTTAACAAAACGAACTGCATGTTGGCATAGTTAAATCCATATCATTCATTAACCAATGTTAATACAAAACCTTTTTGGCTGGGAGTGTTCAGAACCAAACAGTATCTCAACTAATGACAACAGTAATGACTAAACAACAAGGAAACAACGTTTCACTGCTTCGACACACTCTTGTCGTCAGATTCCAACATGCTACCCTTTCTGGGTTTCTTTTTCAAGAATTTCGCTTGTGGTGTGCGAACCTTTTTATAATCGTCTAGTTGGTCTTGAAGCGATTGGACGCGGCGGAATAGGATCACAACTATACCGGCTAAACCGCTTACTACCAGGGAAAGTATGATTATCACGACTATGATTAGCGTGTCAGCGCTGGACCATGAGTAAGTGATGGGTGGAAACGGAGTTCTGGTTTCAGATTTGAGGGTCTTTAGAACCTGGTTTATTTGTTCTACTTCGACGATTTTAGTTCCTTCGAATAGGATTTGCTTCACGGTACCGGGGTCTATCTCTAGGCTCATGTTTGTGAGGTACTCCGGGTATTCCAGAGTCGTTTCCCACCGTTCAGGATCGAGATAATAAAGCGTCAGATCACCAATGTGTATAGTTTTTCCCTTTGGGACACTAATCCACATTGTTTTATCCGGTAGATCCAAGTGTCTAATGGCCCCGGGGCGATCATAGACCATAACCGCAGTTCTGTCGGGAGTGTTGACCAACCAACGCGACCCAATTCTTTCTGCTTGGGCAGCAGTGACCAGGTGACGCGGGGTTATGGTCGTTGAGCACTTTGAGTTCTTTAAAACTGGGGTGACTCCGCAAATACCTGCGGCATGATTCCACATAAAAGGTCTACTTGTACACAGATAGTGTATCTCATGAGTGAGAGTACACATCTGGAGGTTCGGAGCTAAATAGGTTGTGGGGTCGCTTTCGTGATAAGCAACCACTTTTGGAGTATGGATTTTTATGTGATTTTCATCGTGCCAATTTCCAACATTAATGACATCTTTGAGTCTGTAAATGTTGTTCATAGAAATGATAGGTAGATTGATAATGAACCCGAATTCGCACTCTCTATGATCGACGTAAATCGGGATCGCGCTACCGAGAGTGTAAGCCAGTTGAGCCTGGATTGATCTTACTTTTTCGTTTGTAGCGGTGTTAAGGATGTCTGTTACCATGTCTAGAGAGACTAGATAGGGTGGGATTCTGCCAGTAACTAGCGCATCAACCGACGAGCTGATATCTCTAAGCATGTCAGCGAGGATACTATCCATCGCGTGTGCGATGACGTAGTCCCCTTCTACCTTACGTTTTAGCTTATCAACCATTTGTGCAACAACCTTGATTTCTTTGGTGTGAGTGTTCAACACTAAGACAGTCTTCTGAACCGTTTCGGTCACGTGAGTTAACTGTGTTTGTTGCCGATCCATTTGTGTTCTGATCCATGGGAATTCCTTTT
>JBBPBX010074618.1:7333-17538 GCA_038048925.1 Garcialebias charrua
AAACACCACTGAACACATCATCCCTTTGACCTGACTGAAATGACATCCCCATGGGGATGTAACACCCAGGTGGACCTCTGCTCTCAGTCTCTTCTGCGTCTGCTGCTGCTTCTGATTCATCTGGTCAGCTCTTCTTCATCTGCTGCTCCTTCATCTGCTCTGCTGCTGTATAGACCTCAGCTCCTCTCCTGCTGCATCTCTCACCCCTTGGGCGTCTTCAGACTGGACCTAATAAAGTGAAGAAACAACCACCCCACCTGCAGCACTTCAGTTAACCCACAGCTGCAGCCAATTAGCCTCGCAAAACACCACTGAACACCACTAAACACCACTAAACACATCATCCCTTTGACCTGACTGAAATGACATCCCCATGGGGATGTAACACCCAGGTAGACGGGACAGGCCTCCTGGGTGTCCGTCGCCGAGAGGGAGTAGCCGCAGCTATTGGGGCAGGCTCGGGAGCTGGGGCTCTCTAGCCTGCTGGTCTTCTTAGAATTTTTGGATTTTCACTTTCCCTTCTCAGGAGCCATGGCTGAGAAGAGTTGAGCTGGTTAGCAGAGCTAACGTTGTCCGAAGACGTCTCCTTCGTCACATCGCTTTCACTGGCTAGCCTGCTACTCGGTAGCAGTGTGACACAGTTAGCACTGTCGAGCGAAGCAACTGCGAAGAGAGAAGAAAAAAACCTTGAGGTTAAATAAAAGACGCTGGACTAGCTTTCGCTAGCCCAGCAACACACAGGAATTTTTCTCTGTACGCTCAGTGTAGGGAGCGAGCTCACCTCCGGTCGAGTGATGAAGCTACAGAGAAGTCCAACAAAGTTCAGGTGTAAGCGAGGTGAAGGGCAAAAGAGAAAGATAGATGGGCGCAGGCGTCTTTATACCAAGAGGGCGGGGCATCTGTGGTGACGCTGACGCCCACCTGCCGTAAAGGCGTGAATGCATTACTTCAGGTGAAACGCGCGGGAGCGCAATTCCCATAGTCATGGTTGCATCGCAGTGAACTGACTGATAAGGGAACAACCAAAGTTTCATAATTTCCCTTCACAGCATACAAAAACATGACTTTAGCATTGGCGCCCTGTGCGATCAACACCCTCCCCCCCCACCCCCCCAGCAAGGTTGCCGGGGGGGGTCCTTTCCAGTGGGGGTCCTCTCCCAGAAATTTTTGAATAAAATAGATGCCATTTCCTGCATCCTGGTGTATTTTAATGGGTTGTTTAACATCTAATTTTACCTACATATATAAACTATTCAATAAGTGCTCCCCTTTTGAGCATGCATCAGGGTATTCAATAAGTATTTTAGAGTTAATGGCAGAACAAGAAGTAGCCTGAGACAAACATGTAGCATGAACACATTATGAACATTATTCAAGAATTGTTTCTATGAGAACATTATCAAATATTTTATGTGAACGATAAGATACTAGCAATAACATAATTGTAAGAGGGGAACAGTTGAACACGGAGGCCTCCACCTCTGTTTAATGATGGAAGGTTTCTTTTCACAAAGATGGCCTCCTTTACTACTCTCTCAAACCATTGTTCCTCTATATCAAGGAGGAAAGATGACTGAGTTTGTCACAGCTCCTCAGACTGAAGAAGTATTTTTGATACAAAGAAGAATCTGTCCAGAGGACTACATTTACTGAGCTTGCATCAGGACAATAATCTGTAAAGCTTTAGTACATTTGATATGGAAAACACATTTGACTTAACCAATTAATATATTTTCAATGGCAAAATGTGCAGGTTTATTTCAAATTACCTTCATACTATTCCATTTCATTGCTTTATGTATTTATTCTTACTTTTTATAACATTATAACGAGTCACTACTGTAGTTTAGAAAGTGTTTATATTGGAAATAATTCTTGTTGACACAGTTACAACAGCTCACCTGTTCCTTCATACTGACAGGAACAATCCCCTCATTGCTCCTGGCTCTTTTCTTGACACTAAATCACATTTTAAAAATTGTCATAACTCAGCACAAATCTCCCTTTTTTACAAAGTGTTATGATCAACTCAGGCCAGTTCAGTGGCAGCTGGTCTTTTTTTTATGGGGGGGGGCATAAACTGTTTATTTAAAAAAAAAAAACATGTGTAGAAGTGTGCATAATTATGTTTGTATACTGTAAAGTAAGTTTGATCATGTTTTTATTTGTATATATCAAGTGTATCCATTTGTATAAAACTATCATTAATAAAACATGGTTCATCTTCAACTTGTTTGAGGCATCAGTGTGAAAAGAGAATGGGAGTGTTCTGCTTCCACTTTTCAATTTTTGGACAACTTCTATCATATTATGTAATAATTATTTTAGTAATACAAGTTCATATTATAAATAGAATTGTGAGGGACCGGACTTAAATAAGGACAAAGGTGTTCAAAAATCTGCCAAATAATTCAATTTAATAGTTCCAAAAATAAACTAACAAATAATTAAATTTCAATGAAAAATAAATCTAAAGATAATAACAAATGTGGACCCAACTTAAACAGCTCAACTGAAGTCTAACAAGGAGGAATGATTCTAGATTAGATTTTAAATAACTGATTTATGGGGAAGAAAAATTATCTATTTTACTGTGATTATGTTATTTCAACAACCTAGTAAACAAAACAACTTGATATTATAAATGAATGTTATAATATAATGTGATACGATAAATAAGACTGACTTATCTAATAAGTATTAGACAAATTATTATTTTATTATTAACCTTGTGCTGCCCAGCCCACTAAACACAGGGATAGCAGTTATATTTGTGCTTTTTATCTGTAGAACAGGAGAGTTTGCAAGTGTCATAACACTGACCATCATTATTTAAGCTTGCATTATTAGCTTGGGTCATGGGCACTTAAGAAAATCTTCCATGGCACATTTTTATCTGTATAAATACTTAATAATTCAATGTTAATAGGAGCTAGTTACTTGCAAGGGGCTTTGTTTTCATTCTCCAGATCAATACAGTGTTAAGAAATATAACACCACCAGTGACATTTATTTAGTAAATAAAATTATTTATTTTTCTCTTACCCCCCTGGTTGCCTGGCGGACATTCTGGGGGTGGGCTGTCAGGGGTTGTGCTGGGGTGTGGGGGGGTTCGGGGCCTGCGGGTTCGCCGTGGGCGGGGCTGGCAGTGCGCTCCCCCTGGGGCTGCTTGGACTCGGGTGTCCTGTCCTGTCGGCAGGGCGCGGGGTGGGCCGGATCTTGGATGTCTGCTACTCTCCACCCCAGAATGAATGGGCCTACCTCCTGGGTTTGGATGTGGGCTGCCCCATGTAGGGAGCAGGTACATGTCTTGGACCTAGGGGGTATAGAGTGTGCATCGGGATTATGAATGGAGCGTGTCGTTATTGTTTGTCTTTCTGTGACTGAGGGTGAGGATGAGGGTGGGTCTGAATGAGTGTGTCTGTGTATGAATGTTTAAGTGTCAGGCTGGGACTTGGACTGCCCCCTCTCTGATACTTCTGAGGCTACCTAGTGTCGCGCTCCTGCCACGTGGCCCCCTGGTGGGTGTTCCTCTGCCTGCGGGCGTGCTTGGGGCCCTCACTATCTGGGGCTGGGCGCTTGGGCGTTTGTCGGCTCGGCCTGGTGGGGCCCGGGTCCTCTGGTCCTGTCGGGTCTGGACCTGAGGGATGGGCGTCCCCGGTGCCCGAGCCTCGGTGACCGGCCCTGGGGCTACGTCGGTGCAGCGGGCTCCGGCGGGGGCCTGTGTATTTGTCGCTGTTGACCCCGGGGGGTCATTGTGTGTGGTCCCTGGTGGGGTTCGTCCGGTTCTTCCCCTTGGTCGGATCTGGGGAGTGGACGAGTGGCTCGTCCTGTTCGGGTGGTCCTGGGGACTCTGGGCTCGGGGTCCTTCCTGGGGTCTTGGGCTTTGATCGCCCTTTCGTCTGTCTCGGGCTTTGGGGGGACGGATCTCTGATGCTTCACAATCGCTACTAAATGTTCTATTGGAGGAACCTTATTCACTTATGCATGCTCACAACCACACACAAATGGATGCAGGGATGTATATGTAGATATATGTAGATGGGTATATAAATGAATATAAATATATATGTATGTATACTGTATATATATTTGTAGGTATGGGTATGTGTATTTATAGAAATCTACTGCAAGGTCATGAATATTATCAGTCTTTATGCTTGTATGTTTCGTTGCTGTGTTCTGTCATGTGCTTTGCAGGATTGTGGACGGAGGTTTGGTGTGTTTGCCTTGTGCTCTTTTTGTGGATAATTGTTGTTTTGTTGTCTCACTTTCTCTTTTCTTTCTTTCTCTCTTAAAAAAAAAAAAAACAAAAACATATTGGAGTGAGAGGATGGCTATCCACATTATTCCTACGTCCCATGATGCTTTGCGCGAAATGTGCACACGACTTCCGGTTGACCGGAAACACCGTTTGTTTACATGCGAGTAATACAGTTGAAGACAGTCCAAACTTTGTTGTTTTAGTTCATTAAAAATGTGGGAACACCACTCGTTTTGTTAAAAGAGGAGGGACAAATAAAAAGAAATAACAGATGTGACCTGATCGCGCTGACATAATTTAAAAATACCTAAATAGCGAACGCGTTTGCTCCTATCTCTCGGCTAAGGTTTGTTAGCAGCTATCTCGGCTAAAAATACCGGTCGCATCTGAGATCTATCGTTTTAAGACAGTAAATCATCCAAAACTCTCATTAATATCCCTCCCCGAATAAAAAGAAATAACAGATGTGACCTGATCGCGCTGACATAATTTAAAAATACATAAATAGCGAACGCGTTTGCTCCGACCTCTCGGCTAAGGTTTGTTAGCAGCTATCTCGGCTAAAAATACCGGTCGCGTCTGAGATCTATCGTTTTAAGACAGTAAATCTTCCAAAACTCTCATTTATAAACCCTCCCCGAATAAAAAGATGTTACCTGATCGCGCAGACATAATTTAAAACTACATAAATAGCGAACGCGTTAGCTCCGGCCTCTCGGCTAAGGTTTATTAGCAGCTATCTCGGCTAAAAATATTGGTCGCGCCTGACATATATCGTTTTAAGACAGTAAATCATCCAAAACTCTCATTAATAAACCCTCCCTGAATAAAAAGAAATTACAGATGTTACCTGATCGCGCAGACACAGCCATAGAGAAGGATGCAGGAACACTCTTTCTTTGTTTTGGGTCCGTGTTGAAAACACTGTTGTTTTAGCCAAAGATTTAGCTTGGTCCGGTTGTTGGTGCAGCCGCGAACAGCACAGCAGGTACCTGAACCCCGGTAGGACATTTCAGTAAACGTTCCGTTTAAACAAAAGCTGTGTTTGCTCCGATAAAATGAATGAAAATAACTTTCAAAAACACCCGCGATCCATACTCCGCCTATGGAATACAGGCACTTCCGGTGTCGGACAGGAAGTACAATGCACATTCGCTTCTACAGTGACACCCCCAAGAATATTGTGGATAAGGTGTGAAGGGAGGCCATCTATAAATGGAAAAAAAAAAAAAAAAGACAAGCAGCAAACACAGAGCATTGGAAGAATTTTGATACGTTTGGTGAGGGTGAGGCATGAGTGCCACGGGAGCAATTAAGGATTAGATGTCTTGCTCAGAGACACCACGACATGTGGGAATAGCAGGTAGTTGAACCGCAACTTTCTAGTCCCTGGTCGGCTGCACTACCTCTCTCATCCCCAATTTAACAGACAGTAGGTGTGTTTACATGGACATAAGTAATCGGATCAAACGGCCGATCGGATCAAAAGTGTGTCATGTAAACACCCCGTTCGGATCATTTTTTGTGTATTCGGCGTGATCCGACCTAATTTGTGATCAGCTCGAAACAGGTGGTTTACACCGATCCGTTACCCGTTCGGTGTGCATGTAAACACTTGATCCGTTCCGTTTATCAAACTGTCCTGACTGCGCATGTGCGCTGCGCACCCACCCCCCCACCCCACCCCTCGTGTTTCCTTCTCTGCCTAGCTAGTGGGTAGATGCTAACGCATGGTGGGGAAGCAAAAATGGTCGGTGAGCGATGCAACATTTCTAATAGAAACGTTAAAATAGCTCAAAACTATCAAACGCCTTGACCGAACGTGTGGGAACACGGAGTTATTTAAACAAGTACATGAAAAGCTGGAAGAAGCTGGAGATCGCTGGAAGTGCTTGAAAGCTAAGTGCTACAAAGCTAAAAACAACAACGGGAGAAGTACGACCCCACCACTTTTTCATTTTACGTGTTGATAAACGAACTGATGAGAGATCTGCCACTTGCCATCACAGCAGGCAGCGGTGTGGATCTAGGTGATGAGGAGAGGAATCTGAGGACTACAGCCCCGAAGCTAACCAGAGGAGCAAAGCATCCTTTCTGGTAAGTTAGACTCTTCAAACCACATTAACCCTCTGTACTGTATTACCTGGAGTAATTAGAAACAACAAATATGTTAAAATGTAATTATAATAAGAAATAAGAGTAGCTTTAGGGCAGTACAGTACTACTGTATTGTAGATTATAACACTACTACAACTAACCAGATAATTAACCTAACAAATTTCAACATATCAGGGGTCCAGTTAAACTTCATTTTGTTTGTTTTTCAGATGATGAGTCCAGCTTTGAAGAGGCAGCTGGCAGCAGCACACAACAGACAGTGGCAGGTGATGGTGGCAGGTGATGGTGGCAGGTGATGGTGGCAAGTGGCAGAAGATGCAAGAGTCCCACGTCTTTACTGAGAAATCCCAAGAAGTTCACACGTGCTTTAGAACAACTCAAAACTGATTTGAAAATGTTTCAATTCTCCACAACCATGTTTCTTTGTCCCCTGACAGATCTGTAAATGTATTTTTTACACAGACATTAGGATTGATAGTTTATGGTACAATTAAGATGTCCTAACTTAATACAGTCAGGTGGTTTAATAAGGACTCTGAGTTTCTGCATGACTCACAGGATAAAAACACATTTGCTGCTCTATCAGGATACAGAAACATACATTTTGGAAGTAAAATCAAATATTTTGTCACCAATTTTTAGTTGTCCTAAATCACATGCATACATTGAAATTGTGAAAGTATGTGATGAGTTGATAAAGAAGTTACTGAAGAAGTACAGTAACTGTAGTACTGTAGTTTTAAATGACCAAAGAATGTTTTTTTTTGTCATCATTACAAGATGTGGTGATCTGTGCACATGGTCTGTTTTGCACAAACGTTTTGAATGTTTAATTTTTGTTTTTCTGATACACCTCAAATTGCACTAAGAATGAAACATGTTTCAAACAAGCAGTATCAATTGTTTACAAGAATTTGTTAAAATGTTTGGTCCATTAAAGAGCTCAAATGTTCACTAGTATTATTTGCAGTTTTTTATTGTGATAATATATTTATACAAATGTTAACTGCATGTTAACACAAATACATGACAAGTATCTTTTTAGAAGAACTCTCCACTGTGACTTCAGCAACCCGATGGTCATCTCTACCTCCACCTGACAGCGCTCAGGTAAACATTAAATGACTTGTTGAGGAGTCAGATGAGGAGAGTTTGCGTATCCTTTGACGAGCCAGTCCAACAGCAGGGTCACCAACATTGAAGAGACGGACGTCCTTTTCTTCAATGTTCCTCACAGACTGCAAAAACCGGCGGCACTATAAACGCATGAAGCCGCACGGCTCAGTGCGCGCGCAGCACGCGCGCTCCAGCTTGCGGACCAAAGCGCGACTATAACCAAGCCTTAACAAGTCCCTCTTGTCGAACTCAGCGGTGGAGTCCCCAAGGGGGGCCACCATGTCCATGTTTCCTCCCCAGTCGGCTTGACCGTTGTCCTCCAGTTCAACAGCCTCAAGCTCCGCAGTGGGAGTGAGCGCTTTGGTGAGGAGCTGTTCCCGCGCCGTAGTGGAGCCGCCCATGGATTTGACCACAAAGTCCATGCGCCTCCGTCTCTCGGCTTCACGTAGCTGGTTGCAGTGAGGGCAGGACTCGGGGGAGTCCAAAGCTGTTTTTGCGTGTAGCATCCCTAAACAGATGGGACAGGCCTTGTGGGTGTCCGTCGCTGAGAGGGAATAACCACATCCGCTAGGGCAGGCTCGGGAGCCGGGGCTCGCTGGCCTGCTGTTCTTGTTGGAGTTCTTCAACTTCCTCTTGCTCTTCTCCGGAGCCATGGCTGAGAATAGACGTCGAGTTTTAGCCAGTTAGCCGTCCACTAACCGTGGCAAAGAAGTCCTCACGTCGAGCTGCTCTCAGTGGCTAGCCTGCTAGCACGTTAGCTACGTAGGTAGCGTGTGGCGCAGTTAGCGTCTCTTAGCTGAGCTGTGAAAAGAGCAGAAGAAAAAACCTCGAAAGTTAAGGTTGACGACACTGGGTTAGCCTCCGCTAACCCAAGTGCTCACATGAAACTTATCTGTAACGCTCAGGGCAGGGAGCGATCTCACATCCAGTCGAGCGATCCAGTCACAGAGAGTCCTACGAAGTTCAGGTGTGAAGCGAGGTGAAGGGCAAAAGAGGATGAAGGTGGGGCGTCGCCACGTCAGCCCCTTTTATGCAAAGAGGGTGGGGCCTCCTTGCTGACGCTTACGCCCACCTGCCTTAAAAGGCGTGATTGTATTACTTCAGGTGAACCGTGCGGCGGCGCAATTCCCATAGTCATATGTTGCACTGAGTGGACTGACTGATAAGGGAACTACAAAACACACTAATAATAAACAGAAAAAGGAGAACAGTCGAAAAAACATTGTCATCCCTTATGTGGCTGGAGTATCAGAGAATTTCAGAAGGATTTTCAACAAACACAACATCCCAGTACATTTTAAACCCAGCTGGACTCTCAGACAGATGCTGGTCCACCCTAAGGACAAAACACCCACACACAAACAGAGTGGTGTAGTGTACGCGGTCCAGTGCAGCGAGGACTGTCCAGACCTCTACATTGGGGAAACTAAACAGCCTATTCACAGACGAATGTCCCAACACAGGAGAGACACCTCCTCTGGACAAAACTCAGCTGTTCACCTCCACCTCACAGACTAGGGACACTCATTTGAGGACCAGAATGTGCACATTTTGGACCGAGAACACAGGTGGTTTGAGAGGGGTGTGAAGGAAGAAGTTTATATCCATCCATCCATCCATTTTCTTCCGCTTATCCGGGGTCGGGTCGCGGGGGTAGCAGCCTAAGTAGGGAGGCCCAGACTTCCCTCTCCCCAGCCACTTGGAGCAGCTCCTCTGGGGGAATCCCAAGGCGTTCCCAGGCGTTATATTAAGAGAGAAAAAACCTTCTCTTAACAGAGGAGGAGGTATCAGATTCCAACTTTCAAAAACGTATAATGCAGCTTTAGGACTAATTCCCAGACGGTTTTCACACATGATGGGAACAGAGGAACCTCATGTGTGAATTAAACAAAGACATTAAAGGGGACCACAGATGCAAAATTCACTTTTTAATGTTTTTTTTACTCAACTTTGGGTATTTACTTCATAAAAAAACAGTCCTTGTGCCAAAAAAATGCACCCAGTGGTTTATTTACTCTAAGTAGATTTATTTATCTGTGATAAAAACGGTTCGTTTTTGAAATAAACTGGAAGTCAATCGCGCTTGTGACGTCACAAGCGCTAGGACAACCCACCCCAACCTGAGTCCAGCCCCTCACCTAGCAACCCCTGGTTAGGCTCAACCCACTTCTGTATTAAACACATGACTGTTGTTTTTCATGATTTCATCTCATCTTTTGTTTATATGTTCTTAATTTCATGTGTACAGCACTTTGTTGCAGCTGTGGTTTTTTAAATGGCTTTATAAATAAAGTATAATTGTTATTTTTATGTTTTAGTTCAATTTTTAGTGTATTTGCGATCGCTCCCAACGCGCAGCCGGCAAAAATTAAACGAGCGGACTCCCGGCATAGGGACCGGCGGCAACGGGACACTGCTTCTGGCGGATGGAGCGGAGCTTCAATTGTACAGCCTCGTTGCAGCCTTGCAGCAGCCTCCTTGCAGCAGCCTCGCAGCAGCGAGGACCTTCTCCTTACGGATTAATTTACGGGAGACACTTGGTGAACTTTGTGTTGTCTTGACTGGAACAGCGATAACTCCCAAAATCTCCGCGTGCAACGAGCGGAGCTGGCGAACACCGGAAGAGGAACAAGCTAACATTAGCTTCGGATTCGGCAGGTCTCATGCTAAAAGGAGCAGCTCATGGCGGCGCGCTCAGACGGGTTTC
>JBBPBX010074619.1:5640-17538 GCA_038048925.1 Garcialebias charrua
TTTACAATGTAAAACCGCGTTCACAGTACAGTGCAGTATTCTTCTGCCTCTGCGTCACAATGTTTACGACGTAAAACGGCGTAACTCGAAATAAGGCTTTTCATAGTAAATGGGAGATGTGTCGTAACCCGTGGACTACCTGTATGAGGAATACATTTTTTTGTTTGCAAATTAGTGTTTTTTGTGGGCATTAATTGCTGATTTATTGAAAGTGTTAAAGTAGAACTTTTATTTGGTTCGTTTTGTTGATTCAAAGAACAAAACTTTAATAATTAAGGACTGGTTTGAGATTTTTTGACATTCGAGTAGCTGTTAAGACTACTTACCGGTAAATAGTGACTCATTTTGGTTCAGTTGTTAACATAATATTCAAGGACTGGTTTGAGATTTTTTGACATTCGAGTAGCTGTTAAGACTACTTACCGGTAAATAGTGACTCATTTTGGTTCAGTTGTTAACTCGTGTTTGAAAGTCGCCATTCTAGCAAAGGATAAACAACAAACTTATAATGATCCGTACAATCATGGTGTAGTTAGAAAAAAAAAATACAAGTTCACCTTGTATCTTTAGTGCTCCCGTTAGCATCAAGTGCCACAACGCCTGTTATATTTAAAAACAAGATTTCATGCTTTAAACACTATTGTGTAAAATTTTCCACAAGAGCTGCTCAGTGATTCATACGCGGACAAAACATGTTGATTGGGGGAGTGGTGGCGTAGTGGTTAGAGACGGTGGGCCTGTGATCGAAAGATCGCCGGTTCAAGCCCCGGTACCGACCACATCAAAAAATGTGGATGGTAAAAGGTGAAACACCTACACTTGCATCCACCCTCATTCACCCCACTCTGGGCCCCTGAGCAAGGCCCTCAACCCTCACTATCTGCTCCCTAACAGGTCTTGTAGGGGTGGGCGATACTGAGAATTTTGGAATCGATCCGATACCAAGTAAATACTGAGCTAGAATCGCATACTTCGATACCGATTCCGATACTTGGGGGCGCTGTTGAGCCGCACAAAAATATAACACTGCCAACAACACAAACACAATGATAAGAAAACAACTTCTATTGCACAGATGTTTTAATGTCAAATAAAAATGCTCTATCAACTAGCTGCAGCAGCAGTATAAATAATTGAACAGTGTGAGTAACAAAATATTTGCCCATAACCTCTTAAAACACACAGTTGTTTAAATAAAAACCAAAAAAACAAAAACAAATAAAAAACAACAAGTCAGTGTTGCAAATAATGTGTAAGGAGCCCTTTGGGCTCTATTTACATGTTGGAAATTACTTAAAGGTTTTTGT
The DNA here is from genome assembly GCA_038048925.1 of Garcialebias charrua. Taxonomy (NCBI): domain Eukaryota; kingdom Metazoa; phylum Chordata; class Actinopteri; order Cyprinodontiformes; family Rivulidae; genus Garcialebias; species Garcialebias charrua. The sequence continues at coordinate 6,948 of JBBPBX010074619.1, forward strand.
TCAGGAACAGTAACACGTTTACATTTTTCCCTTTAATTGCACTTCTTCTCTGTGTCACTAACTGTCCTGCCTTAGAGAAAATTGTTTTTATGTGTTTATGGAGGTTAGTGTGGTGTTACCACAATGGCGAATAAGTTTCCTGCACACATCACATGTGGCCGTTTCCTTATCCACTGCAGTGAATAACATCCACACAGCGCTTCTCTTTCTCTCTGCCATCTCTGCTGCTTCTGCTAGCAGACCGCAGAGTGCGCGCTCTCAAATACCTACCTACAGCAGGGGGAGGGGCACAGTTTGCGTGTGTGCCGGAGCGAGCGAGAGCGCGACAACAAAGCATCGATTCCACAGCGCTAGTATCGATTCGATACCAAGTACCACCTTGGTATCGATAGTATCGATACTAGAATCGATACGCCCACCCCTAGTCTCTTGAAAATGAGTTCTCGTGGCTCAATGAGACTACCTGGATAAATAAAGGGTAAATGATAAAAAAAAAAAAAGATTGGTATTCTGCAGCAATTTGTGTATTAAAATGTTGGGTGTGAGTTTCTGTTTCAAAGTGTTACATTCTGTATTTGGCAGTCGGAAGTGAATATACAGTATTTGGGGAATGAGTTCAGTTAATTCAAACTATGAAATTAAAACTAGGTTGGCCTGAACTATGTCTATGGTGCATTTTGAAAAAGTGTTATGGTTTATTAAATGAAATTCTGAAATGCAGGTATGAGCTTTATAAAAATAAAGCATTTTTATCCTTATGCTTTACTTACCAAATCAAAGCATACGTTTATGTACCAATGTTTCAACATTGCCACACTTCTTGATTGATCCCATACAGTTGTTCCATGTCACCACAGTTGACTTGTTGTTTTGGTCATATTGGCTGTTTCTGTATGTACAGTACTGGTAATCAACTTGTACTGTAGTTGGCAGCCCTTCAAATACCGTATTTTCCGGATTATTGGTCGCACCGGAGTATAGGTCGCAGTGTCCAATTATTGCCAAAAAATTGGAAAAATCCATAAATTGGTCGCACCGGAATATAGGTCGCACCTACGTCACCGCCGACGTAACGCGTCATCCACCGCTGACGCGCCGCGTGACCGCTGAGACAACCCGACAATATGGACCGAGTGTTTAGCTATGCTGCTAATGTCTGCCAGAAGCTAACAGAAGCTAAACACGAGACGAGTCCGTCTCTGAAAACACGAATAAAAAATCTCATCTCATCTCAAATGTTTTCTCCAGGACATAGTTAAGTACATTGGACCCTTATAATTACTCTGTAAGCAGAAAAAAATCGAATCTCATCTCAAATGTTTTCTCCAGGACATAGTTAAGTACATTGGACCCTTATAATTACTCTGTAAGCAGAAATAAATATACACGAGTGTTTAGCTCTGCTGCTAATGTCTGCCAGAAGCTAACAGAAGCTAAACACGAGACGAGTCCGTCTCTGAAAACACGAATAAAAAATCGAATCTCATGTCAAATGTTTTCTCCAGGACATATTTAAGTACATTGGACCCTTATAATTACTCTGTAAGCAGAAATAAATATACACAGAGTGGTTTTGAAGCTATTGCTGGGTTGCAATCACGTGACCCGGAAGTGGCGCGAAATTCAGATGCGGGGCAGGAAGTGATTTTCCCCAGTTCAAAACACAGCAGAATGGATTACAGCAAGTATGCCAAAGCCCTAAATAAACTGGCGAGGACGAGTTTTGGGTTAACCATTTAGGATCAAAAGAAGCTTTAAATGGTTGTCGACTTGTTTCTGCCCGGGTGAGTAGTGAGATGTATTATTTATTTAGTAATTAGCCTATGCTAACTACGCTATCGCTAATGCTAACAACAAGTTTAGTTAGCCCCCTGTTATTTCTATGTGCGTGGATCTACTTAAAAATAATATATTTAGCTTCTGTAAAGCCAAATTCGTGCTGGAGTTGTATGTGTTAACGTTGAGTCATATGCATTTCTACACTGTAGGTCAGAGATCTACAGTAACTCCATTAAAAAGGTAAGTTAATGTACTGAAAATATTATGATTTTTTTTGTTTTGATAATACAGTATCATCAAGGTGATCGTATCTTCTTTGTAACTTCAGATACTAGCTGGTTAAACTCAAGGTGGCCATACATGGGAGCCTCACCAGATGGAGTCGTTTCATGTGACTGTCATGGAGCCAGGGTGTGTGAAATCAAGGTAAAATTTATTTCTCAAAAGGTTTGGACTACTGCACTGCAGACTTAGCTTTTTTAGATTTTTCTACCTGGATTATTGAGCATGCATTAGGGTACTGCACTGCAGACTTTGCGCACCTCACAGTATGAATGTTACAACTATAATTTTTTACTCAAATCTTTGTTGTTTGCATATTTCACAGCATGTAGCCGTAGTTTTGGGGATGGTCTTGCAGTTTGTGGGATGTTGCCTTGTTTCCAGTTAAAAAATGTGTGACCTTTCCATCACCTTTTAAAACTTAGTCCAGATTAATACATTCTTACCTGTGGAACACACCTGGTTGACAGAGACATAAATATAGTCTCATTTTCTAACATTGGTGTTGGATAGTGAAATGAGTGAAACACAATCTTTAAAAAAGTATCATATTGAAATGTTTTGGAGACTACCGTATTTATTTTTTATGTCTAAGTTTCATTGTCTTGTCCTTCAGTGCCCACAGAGCAAACAGCATGAAGTCGGTCTGAGGATGTGTGCTGGACAGCCTGGTTTTTGTCTCGTCGTCTCGTCAAGGTTGGAGATTCTGTACAACTGGATAGGAACCATCCTTATTACCATCAGCTCCAGGATCAGATTCACATTGTGGATGTACAATATTGTGATTTTGTAGTATGGAGTGAAAATGATATTTATGTGGAAAGAATTCTGCCAGATGACCAGCTGTGGGAAACAGCAGTTCCCAAAATTCAGCACTATTTTACACATTGCATCCTACCTGAAATCCTGGGACAGAAATCCACACGTGACTAACCAATCTAAGAATCAAGAATGTTATTTGGAGTAGTTGATGAAAGGAGTTTGAAAAGTTTATACAAATTTAAACAGTTGCTCTTTTTTCCCCCAAAAACATTTGTCACTACCATAACATGTTTCAGCTACACCTGTAGCAAGCACTCTGCAGAAGGGTCATGTGATGTTGTTACATGTCATGACAGCTGTTTTTTATTTACAATAATCTTAATTGAAAAGTTAAGTATGTTAAATCAAATGATATATTTAAATCAATATGAGATTAGCTTGTGAATTTCAAAGGTGTTCTAATATGTTAAATAACAGCACATACAAATGTCATATGTCACAAATGTTGCAAAATGAGTCTACTTCAGAAAAATGTTTTTATTTCAATAGCAAAACTCATGTCATTTTAACTGACCAATATTCACAAAGATTGGTTATGGAGTTCATTGAATAAATTAAAAATATTCAACCTTATTGGGTAAATTTTTTTTTTGTCTTCATGAACAATTAACATGTACAAATATGGTCTGTAACAGTATTAGTGATTTAATTTACTTTTGATTTACTTTAAATGATAAATACATGTATAATCATTTAAACTTAAAATATTTATATAAATATAGTTGATTGAATTACTTGTCGCTCAGGCCACTCTATTAAGAATTGTAATCTTTCATGGAGAACATGAATCGTTCTAAAACAAATTCGAGACACAGTGGCTTTTGACACATTAAATCTATAGGCAAGGTCTTGAAGCTGCAGATGTAATCTGAGATGCATAAGTATCATAATAAATTGCTCAAATTTGGAGAGTGCTGACAGTGATGACATGCTGATGTATAAGGTTCACAGAGCTGAAAAATTTGCATCAAAACTAAAAAGTTGGGCAGTCCCGTATAAAACTTTGTTTTATCGTTGTTCTGGAAGGTTTCAGGAGTAAATTTAGTCACTGAGACTTTTTCCTTAAGGTCGCAGATCTCAGTTGTGTAGCCTTTCACTGCATCCTCCAGCTTTGTGAGGTCAACCATGCTTAGATCCGTCTGGCATTCTGCATCTGCAAATATTTAATTATTAAAAATTACGTTCAGAAATTCTATAAATAAATAAATAGTATTTTTATTTATTATTATTTTACCTTTGAATCGTTCGTTTTCAGGGGCTGGTAAGCTTTCTTCACAGAGCTCATCTTCCAGACTGTTGGCCTCCTCCTCAGTGCAGAGAAGCTTCCAGGCCTTAGCTCTTTCCCTGCGCCGGAGGGATGCTTCTGTTTGTGGCCACTCGTTACTTCTTTGGTACCCCAGGTTAACAGTGGGGGCCCAGTCTTGGGAATGTACATCACCTGCTGCACTCGGACAACCTAAATATAAGACACCACTTTAAAGTAAAACACGTAAATGCCTTTCCTAGCACTAAGCTAACCGCTAACAACATTAGCATTCTAATCGGATTTTTTCTGGGAACAACCAAGTGTTGAACCACTACACAAGCTAGGGCATAACATATCTTACCTGTCTTTCTAGTTACTGTCCAATAAAATATCTGAAAATATGATTTAAACGATACGACCCTTACCTGTAACAAAGTGGTCGCTGCAGACTCTCGTCAGTTTCTGCACCTCCTGTTTTTAGCCGTAGGTTGTAATCCACGTTTGTCGTCTTTTTTCTGTAAGTTTTTTTAAATTAATCCCCTTGTAGCATACTACTTTCGGAACACGAAAATAACTTTTATCTATCTCTCGATTAGAGCGGTTGCAACAACCGTAAACGGCACAGAATTTAGGCATGTTGATGCTGAATCAGCAACAGAAGGAAACGGCTGCGTTTACTTCTTGCCCCGCATCTGCATTCTGTGACGTCACTGCTACGTCATCTGAAACCCAGCAATTTATGACGTTAACAGAAGTAACACCGATAAAAAACTAATGCCAACACGAGACCAGTCCGCCTCTGACACTAATATAAAATCGAATTTTATGTCAAATGTTTGCTATAGACCATCGTTACGTACATTCATGTCTTATAATTTAAATTCTGTAAGCACAAAAAATATACACCGAGTGGTTTTGAAGCTATTTATGACGTTAACAGAAGTAACACAGATAAAAAACTGATGCCAACACGAGATCAGTCCGCCTCTCACACTAATATAAAATCGAATTTTATGTCAAATGTTTGCTATAGACCATCGTTACGTACATTCATGTCTTATAATTTAAACTCTGTAAGCATAAAAAATATACACCGAGTGGTTTTGAAGCTATTTCTAACATACCGGTAAACAGAACGACAGCCACGAGCTAACAAAAAGCTAAGCTAAAAGATCGTTTTTTTTTCTCAAACATCTAATAAAGCTACCGGTACTCACTTGTAAACGTCCACACTGTGATTCCATTCTGTAAGTTTCAGAAAAATCCGCTGAGTGGTTCTTGACTTATCTTGCTAAGAAACACAGAGCTAACAGCCACATCCAGGCCAACAGGCACACAAGTCAGTCCGAGCACAGGAGCTGTTTTTGGGAGACATGAGCTGGAAACCATACGGTCTTCTTCTTCTTGGGTCGGTGTACTCCTCTGGAAGTGGTAATGCACAGCGCCCCTAGTGGCCGAAAGTGGTACTGCACAATTTTTCTGGCAAAGTGAAAAAGGCTGATATCTGAGTCAAAAATTGGTCTAAAAATATGGGAAAAAATCCATAAATAGGTCGCATCGGATTATAGGTCGCAAGCCTTGAAAAAACCCATAAAAAGGTGCGACCTATAATCCGAAAAATACGGTATTGTGCTGGAATAATTTTTTTATTTTTATTTAAGGTCTAACCATCAACGTACGGATCTTTTAAGATCTAATGTTTGTTTATACATGGGTTTATTTGAAAAATCTCCACATAGATCAAAACTTCATGTAGTTAATGACACTTCTGTGTCTTGTGAGGTATGTGTCGGGATTTTACTTGATAAACTGTCAAATGCTGCCTTTTATGGCACTTTAGTTTGTTTTACTTTAGAAATCTTGACTACTATTGTACTTTCTGAATATTAAATGCAGGTTTATTGCAGGCTAAAGTTATTCTGAAGCCTGACTAAGCTCAGGAGTGTCAGTAACTTTTAGAGTAAAACGTTCCATCAGTCAGCCTTTTGATTTCTGTGTTTTTTCTCTTCCAGGGCCAGGTCATCCAGTTCTAAGATGTTCTCCACTCTTTTGGATGAAGTTGTCACTATTTTCAATAAATATGTGGAAACATACCATGGATTGAATTCTTTCTTTTAGGGGGTTCTCAAAAGTCAGTTTCTTTGTCATTCGCACCACATGTGGTACACGAGGTGGAACAAAATTATGTAAACAGGTTCCCAGTTACATCCGACAAAAGTATAAATTATAAAGGAAAAACTAATAAGAACAACAAATGAACTAAGACATGCGCTAAAGAATATGCTATGCTCTAGTATGTAGTACAAAAACTACGACAGACAACAGCAGCACGGGTCTGCTCAAGCCAGCCTGAAGGAACCAATGGACTCCGGGCCCTCCATCTTGAAAGGAGCTGAGATGTGGAGAAATCCACACAAAACTCGACACCCTGGAACGATGGTGCTGTGGCTGGAGAGATGTGGTTCTTGAGTCCTGGGATGAAGAATACCAGCACTTTCACCTAGTATCCATTGTACAGTAATGAGATCTACAGCTCCGGGTAGTAACAATCCATCTAAAGAAAAACTTCAGACTCAGTGCCAACTACGGGTAGTTCTTTTTGATAAGTTACTTCACAAACTTGTCTTAATTTTTAAGCATTGGTCATAAATTTAGATAACTTCTCAAACTATTGTATATTATTCACCCTTCTGAAAACATGGTTATGCATTCATATTTCACATTTTGCCATAATTTCATGTTATTCAAGTTGCGACAGAATTTTGTGACAACCAACCAGCTTTTGTTTTAATTCAAGTGAAGGGGCTACAACATTGCCAAGAATCCACCATTATTTTAATCAAAGTCATCCACATTATTTTTCATGGCACACCTGTTAAAAAAGGTACAGATCTACACAGCTGGCTTTTTCTGCTGGACATGTCAAGACATGCAGAAAGCCTTTTATTTGTGTATATGTCAAGTGTAAACATACAAACATTACCATAATTCAGTTTATATAGCACCAGGTCTTCTCAGGGCACTGTACAGTCAGAAACACTATATAAAAATAAACACTTCTCTGAGGAGTAGACTGCTTTGAATTGAACTTGATTGCAGAACTCATTTTAAACCAGCATCAAGGCGATGGTGGAAAGTTAAAATCCTCATGAGGAAGTAACAGCAGAACCAGGCTCAGGACAAGCGGCCATCTGCTTTGACCGGCTGGATTTGAGAGGAACAGATACACAATGGCATGTCGAGAATCACGTTAAGATAGAAATTGTATCAAATAAAAACTTAAATTTTAACCATTTAAGGAAATGAGGTCAATTTGTCCGGCAGTCTAATATGGCAGCGCAAGTCAACCCATAATCCCTTTAAATTTTCATAAGAAAACAACTGCTACAAAGTGTTGGTTTGATCTCGTTTCACAGACTCTTTGTTCCAGAACAGTTTGTGAGCTCGTCTGAAGTTGCCTTTCATCGGGGTGATGGTCAGCAGAGTGGTCCCTGTGGGGTTCACAGAAAGGGCGACGTCGCTCTGCTTCGTTTGAACACCCATCTCCTTGTACTGAGGCAGGATCTGGGTGACGGTGCACTGGGGGTCGCAGATCTTCCAACCAGGGATGACGACGATGGGGAATTTTTGTGGCCCGCCGATGTCTTGCAGGTTCATCACGGCAACAGCCAGGCTGTTATTAGACAGCGGCTTCTCCCACACCTCAAAACTGTTTGACTGAAACAAACATTTACAAATGTGTAATCAGCTGACCCATTCAAGCCAAATTTGAGATATTCTGCAAAAAATAAGGCTTTGTCACCTACCTTAGCAGTGCGGTACCCCTGCTTCCCCAGCGGGTCCTGGCTAATTGCTATAATGAGTTTGTTCTGCAGCAGCGCCTTGGAACGAGGGCAAATGTCCCGGAGATCATTGGACATGAGCAGAGGGGCTGCCATGATGGCCCACAATGCCATCTGGGACTCCTGCTGGTCGTGACTCAGGCCGAAGTTCCCAATTACGAGCTGGTGAAATGGACCAGTGTCAATGTGTAAAGTCACAAATATATTTTTGGCCTAAAACATTCAGATGTAGACTATTGCTAAATTATGGCACATGAAGTGTATCGTCGGTGCACGAGTAGTGAAAAGTATCCGAGCGATACTGGTCCTGTGTCACATCTGATCAATAACAAATTCTATGGTATTGCAGACTTGTTACAGTTGAGAAATGCAGACAAAGTACTGGTACTTATGAAGTACAAGTTGCTTGACATGCATTGCAAACAAGGATGAGTTATAAGTGTCAGTAATATATGATGCTGGTATTACCGTAGATCAACGCTTGCATGATGAGATTGATTTTTTTCTGTAACCAGCACATTAATATGAATTCTTAGTTTAGCACTTTTTAAGTGCAATTAAAGGGAACTAATATGTTCTATTTGATTTCTAATGGATGGATGGATGTACTTACTTGATTTTCACAAGTTATATATATATATATATATATACTGTACATGTAGAATAAATAAAGTTAAAAAAATATATATACAGTACAGTATATGTAGTACACAAAGCCTTTTATAATGAAAATACTAATCTTTTCATTCCCTCCAGATTGAGCATTTAAATATGTTGGTTATGACTACTATTAATTTCTATTTGTTTTGTTTATTTTAAATGAATAACTAAAATAAATATAAATGTGATGATACCCTGATGTATGCATGCTCAAATGTGATGATGTGAGAAGAGTGGACATTTGCCTTCACTCTTTTTCATACTGCTTGTATTTCTTATTCAATTTGAACTTTGCTCATCAGTACATTAGTTTTTGTCTAATTTTGCTTTTTATTTCATTTTATTGTTTTTACTGTACCGAACTGTGATTTATTTTTTTAACCACTTTGGCTATTGGCTGCCTCAGACCCCCAGAATCCATCTTAATACTGTACCAGCAAACTGGTTGGTCCACTGTGTGCTGTTTGTGGGACTCAGTTTGTTCTGGCTCCTAGGACTGATGAAGTCCTTTGGATGAAGGACGAAACGTCTAAAAAAACCATCCAGATGACCTGATTTTTTACCTGGATTATTGAGCATGAACTTTGATTTTTTTAACCATACTTTTGTTGTTTTAAGAACACTTTTAAACAAACAAAACAATAAAGAACGTAACATAGTGCACATCTGTAACATATTGTATAGAGTACCATATCAGGGTCATTCCAGCCTCCAGGCCCGGCTGCGGGGACAATGATGTCCTGATGAGAAGCTGTCCAGTCCAAGATGGTCCTGATGGAACTCCAGGAGTCGGACACATCCATGTAGTTGCGCCAGTGGTTACACGTCTCTCGGATGGCAGTGTAGTTCGGCTGTGGGCACAGAAAACATTTTAGCACGTCGGAGTAAACCACAAATAACTCGTGTTGACATTTTGCTCTCACCTGCTTGAAGGACCACTCGTACAATGGCCACTCACAGGAGTACAAGATGTTTTTTCCAGTTTTGTTCAGTGCTTTGGACATGTTTATGTAGCCTTAAAAATAACCAATGGGACGTTAGCTCAAACCTTGCCTAATAAGTTTGCAAAACCTTTATAGAGAAACTGAAAAAATAAAACGATCAGTGCAGAATTATTCAAGATAATTAGTTTTTGTTCAATTTCTAGTCCGCTGAGATCACCAATGTTTTGAGTTCAAATCCTACCTTCTCCCAGCAAAGTCCAATTCAAGAAGCAGCCGTCAAATTTGAGCAGATCCACATCCCAGTCAGCAAAAGTCTGAGCATCAATCTCGTAGTAACCCAGACTGCCGGGGTATCTAGCACAAGTAGTCTGCCCCACATCTGCATAAATCCCCAGCTTCAGACCTTTAGAGTGCACCTAAAAGGAAAAAAAAAACTGTAAAGCATTTTGTTCTCCATGCTGTATTTGAGCCAGTAGGTGGTGATGTTCCACAGCTGAACACGTGCTGTGATGCCCGGGATGAAAACCAGCCTGCCATCATTATTCTGCTCCTCTCCTTTGTGAGGAGGGAGAACAAGAGCAAACTTCAATGGAGAAACTTCTGTGTGCCGCTTTCAGCTAAATTAAATCTGAGACACGAGTCCCACGTCTGTTTTCTTCCTCCCTTTATGTAAATAACTGCGGGATGAATATGCAGTCTGCTCGTGGAATCACTTTAACCTCTAGATTTATTTTTTTATTTTTTAACGAGGACTTCTTGGAACAAATTTGGACTCGCTGCGATGCTAAAACTGATAACGCAGTACCCACTGGAATTACACGAGTTTATGTTTTAAATATAACTTTTAGAAAACTTTTTACTCCGCACCTCTAAAATTGAAAGCTTTAATAAAAGCAGACAAATCCTACCACGTTAGTCCGTTTAGCTTTTTGTAATATCATTCTGAACTCCTTTATCTTTAGTGCACATGAAGGAATTATGGAATTACTATTTGGATATTCTGACATTTAAGCTCA
>JBBPBX010074621.1:0-17537 GCA_038048925.1 Garcialebias charrua
TGTGAATGGCTCGTGCCCGTCTCGTGCCTTCTGGTTCACATGACCATGCCCCTTTGGTACCGCTCTATGCCCATGTGCATAGAACGGTACCAGAGGGGCATGGCCATGGGCATGGAAAGGCACGAGATGGGCATGGTCAGTACTTTGCAAAATGGAAATAGCAATATAAATTGTGTGGCCCACGGCGTCTCGTAGGAAGGTCGTACAAATATGGGTTACATACCGTTCGAAAGGTCTGCTCAAGGGCAATTCAAAGAGACCTGTTTCAACCCTTTGCTATTTTCCTAAGGGGCTCTAGGTGTCTCCAAATAAAAAAGGTCAAAAGGTCAAGGAAAAAGCGTATTGACCCCTAACACATAGAATGCAGTTGTAACAGTTATGGGCTATGCAACTAACTGCGGCTACAAGAGCAGCATCAGAAGATGGTTCTTTTAAGGAGACTGAGGTGTGAATGAGGACAGGAGACAATGGTTTTAGTTTAGGTGAATATATTAGTGATTTAAAAGCAGAAAAAAAACAACAGACAATTACAAATGCACAGTGAGACACAAATGTCCTCTGAATGAATAAAGTTCCAAGTTCATAAAGTTCTGGTCCTTTTCCTAGCTCGCCATCCTTAGATCCAAAGAGGATCTGATCCATCAAGGAAGAGAAAACAATGGAGAAAAAAAACCCGACCTTCTGGAAGAGAGTGGAGCATACTAAACCACAATCAGCTGTTGCAATCCTGGTGATGATCCAGGTAACAAACACCAACAATTCAATTAATCAAATCAGTGGATGCAAAGATTTGTATGACTTTGCCATGAAGACTCCAAACAGCCAGCCACAATCACAGTGAACAGGTGATGCAGTTCAACAGTGCACTGGAGGAGGCGGGGCTTTAAATAAGTTGGCAGAGTTTGGGGCAACACAGGAAGTGGGCCCGCCAAAATAAAAGACTTTACTAATTAAGGGTTACAGGTTCCCCCCCTAAACTCATGTACGTCCTCGTACATGCAAGCGGCTGGTGACACACCACATTGTCACATGAGTTAGAGATCACAGAGGGCTCATTCAGTTCCAAAGCAGATGTAAGGGCTGTGCTGAGTCCTTGAAACAGGGACTGGATGCTTTGTAGAAGCGGATGCCCAAGTTTTGAATACTGCAGACGAGATGGTTGCTGACGTATTCGAGTCGAGCAGCGGACAGGTGGTTTAGGATCTGGACTGGAGAGGTTCGAAGCAGCAACATCACTTAACATGCTGGTTTGTTCTGGAGAAGATGCAGATTCCTGGTGAGGAGAGATAGGTCCTGATTGAGAGGAGGGATTTTCCTCGATAGGATCCGAGTTGGCAGAATCTGGTTCATCTTCAGCTGTTTGTTCCATGTCCAGTTTGGCAGTTGGTTCAGGTCCAGACTCCACTTCCTGTTCCTCACCAACAGTTCCTTCCATAGAGCTCTGTGAGTGCTGGCCAGGCGGATCCACAGGCATAGGAGTGACAGTAGGTGCAGGAGCAGGTAAGTCAACCTCAGTTGTAATTCTGGTGAGATAAGAGCTGGAGTAATCAGGTAAATCAGGTAAGAATAGTTCTTCATTTTCAGGATCTGGAAGATCTACATTTTCTGAAGTCACTGGTGTATTCACAGTTGTTGGTTTCCTTTGTTCTGGTTTGGAGGCTGGAGACAAGTAGCCACAAGGCAACAGCAGGTCACGGTGGAGGGTTCTGATGGGACGATCTTTGCCTTCTGGTTTAACTGTGTATACTGGAAGAGTGCCGGCTTTCTTCTGAATAATATACACATCCGACTCCCACCGGTCTGCGAGTTTGTGCTTGCCTCGTAGTTTGACATTTCTAACCAGAACTCTATCTCCAACTGAGAGTTCTGCAACTGTAACTTGCTTGTCAAATCTGAGTTTGTTTTTCAACATGACTTTTTCAGAGTTTTCCGTTGCAATCTTGTAGCTTTCTTTGAGGTGCGACTTAAGCTTTTCAACATATTGTGAATGAGATTTTGAAGTTTTCTCAGACACAGGTAGTCCAAAAGCTAAGTCAACAGGAAGACGGGGTTGCCGACCAAACATCAATTCGTATGGAGAGTATCCAGTGACATCATTTCTGGTACAGTTGTAAGCATGTACCAATGGTTTCACAAAGTCTTTCCAGTGAACTTTATCTTCTTCTTTCAGCGTACCCAACATGTTTAAAAGTGTTCGGTTGAATCGCTCCACAGGATTACCACGGGGATGGTAAGGTGTGGTCCTGATCTTTTTTATTCCTGTGATCTGACAGAGCTCCTTGATAGTGTGAGATTCAAAATCAGTCCCTTGATCACTATGGAGACGCTCTGGTATTCCATAATGGACAAGGTAATTCTCCCATAGGGCTTTTGCTACAGTTTTAGCTCTTTGGTTTGGGGTTGGCACTGCAACAGCATATTTTGTGAAATGATCAGTCATCACCAGAACATTTTTGATGTTGCTTCGGTCAGGTTCTATTGAAAGAAAGTCCATGCAGACAAGTTCGAGTGGTCTTGAAGTTCTAATGTTAACAAGGGGTGCTGCTTTCTCAGGTTGTGCTTTTCTTCGGATGCATCTCTCACAGTTCTTGAGTTTGTTACAGACATCAACGGCCATACGTGGCCAGAAGAACCGTGATCGGACGAGGTCCAGAGTCCTCTCTGTACCTAAATGTCCCATCTGGTCATGAAGCTGGTTGAGGACCTCAGCCCGCCATTCCTCTGGAAGTACAAGTTGGTAAATAAGCTCACCTCCAATATTACGTCTCCTGACAAGAACATTATTATGGAGCTCCAGACGTGTAAGCTCTCGCAGGAGTAATGGTAGGTCGGGGAGCTGTTCCCTCAGAGTTGGCGGTAGGTTTTCCCCTCGTTCCAACTGAGCGATGATGTGCTGAATGACTGGATCGGCTCGTTGTTTGTCAGCAATTTCACCTTCAGAAAAAGATGGCAAAACAGGTGAAGAGAACTGCAGATCATTAACAAAACTGTCTGGTAAACTGTCAGTGTTAATGGAGAGAGTTTGCACAAGAGCAGCAACCTGGTCCAGGTTGGGTGAGCTGTACACCAGTTGCCTTTCACATATTGCTTGAACCGAGTGCTGGTCAATGGAGATACAGGATGGATGTTCCAGATGTTGTTCAGTAAACTTCAGTATTCTTTCTTTCTCTTTCAGAGATAAAGGATCAGCCACCTGTTCAGCATGAGGTCGCCGAGAGAGACCATCAGCATCTGCATTCAACCTGCCAGCTCGATAATTGATCTTAAAAGAAAAAGTAGAAAGAGCTGCAAGCCACCTATAGCTTGTAGCATCCAATTTAGCAGAAGTTAGCAGATATGTCAGTGGGTTGCTATCTGTAACCACCGTGAAATCGGATCCATACAGGTAGTCATAGAATTTTTCTGTAACCGACCATTTAAGAGCCAGAAACTCAAGTTTATGGGCAGGATAGCGACTTTCACTGCGGGAGAGACCTCTGCTGGCATATGCAATCACCCTGCTCCTTCCATCATGTTCTTGGTACAAAACTGCACCAAGACCAGTAGAGCTGGCATCAGTGTGTAAGATGTAAGGTTTACCTGGGTCTGCAAATGCTAGAACTGGTGCAGTACTCAGCTTCTGGATAACCTCTTCAAAGGCCTGCTGGCAGGCAGTTGTCCAGCGTGCAGCAAAGGGTTCTTTGGGGTCAAGGTAATGTTGCAACTTCATCAGTTTTGATTTTTTCTTACAGGGTGGATATCCAGCTGTTAACTCATTAAGTGGTTTTACCACTGATGAGAACCTTTCCACAAACCGGCGATAATACCCTGCAAAACCAAGGAATGATCTGAGCTCTTTAAGATTCTGAGGAACCGGCCAAGATGTTAATGTGGAAATCTTGTCTGGATCTGTCTCCACTCCATCACTTGAAACTACATGTCCCAGGTAGCGAACAGATGTCTGGAAGAAAACACACTTTTCAACGGACAACTTCAACCCAAATTCTCTCAGGCGTTGGAGAACTTTCTTCAGCCGGAGTTCATGCTCCTCTAGAGTTGGTGCAAACACTATTAAGTCATCAATGAAAACAAGCACTTCTTTTAAATTCATGTCTCCCATGCACCGCTCCATAAGACGTTGGAAGGTGCTAGGGGCATTAGTTACTCCTTGAGGCATTCGGTTAAATTCATAAAATCCAAGTGGACAGACGAATGCAGTTTTATTCTTGTCTGTTTCATTCATCTCAATCTGGTAGTAACCAGATTTTAAATCCAATGTGGAGAACCATCTAGAGCCGGACAGGGCTGAAAATGTGTCCTCCAGCTTTGGCAAAGCATATGCATCTTTGATGGTCTGTGCGTTCAACTTCCTGTAATCAATACAGAGCCGTACAGAACCATTTTTCTTCCGCACTACAACTATAGGAGAAGCAAAGGGTGAATTGGATTCACGTATAACACCAGACTGCAGCAGTTCTCGAATGTGTTTACGCACAGCATCCACATCTTGGGGGTGGATGGGTCTTGGTCGCTGTTTAAAAGCAGTGGGATCAGACAGATTGATCTCATGCTTAACCTTATCTACACGACCAAAATCAAGATCATGCTTGGAAAAAACATCTGACATACTATTGAGCATGGTTGTTATACGTTGCTTCCATTCAGATGAGAGCGGCGAATCTCCAAAGTTGTAGTTCAACTTGGTTGGCTCTGGCTCTGCACTCTGGGAAGGTTGATGCACACTCTGCTCTTTGTGAAGAACAGTCTGGATGGTACTGACTTCAGCGATGGCTGTTCTGGCTGGAATCACAATGTCATGATCAGATTCATTAGTGATCACCACTGGCAAGGAAGCAGGCTGTACAGGAGGTAGATCAATAAGGATGGATTTTACTATCAAACCACCAGGTAGGGAGAATGAGGTTGGATGCTGAATAATTACTTCCTTTTCTCCCTGCAGTAATGGACATATGAGAAGAGCCTCCAAAGAGCTTCTGAGCCAACTTAAATCTTAAAAGTTCACACATCTCCATCCAACCATCAATCGCCTTCTTGGCCTCCCTCTTTGGGGTAATGGTTAGGTTATTTAATTTTAGCTATTGTTTTTTAACGTCCTACAGTCTCTGAGACAAAAGAAATTTGAAGCCGAGTTTTTGAGAAAAAGTCTGTGAGATTGCTCTAAACATCTGTATACCTGCAAAATGAGGGAAAATATGTAAATTATGGACAATCTGTTCATGTAAGCAGTAGTCAGCACCCGTCATCCTCCAGACGCATGATGGAGCATGTCTGAGCTAGCCAATCAGTTTTGTTGACATTGATCAGCTGACTCATTTAATTACACCTTAACATTCATGAGATACTTTGCATTGACTGTTTGTGGTTGAGTGTGGGAATGTAGAAGGTAGAACCTGAGGCGGGACTTGTGTGCAAACTGAGGTGTAGCAGTGATAAAGGACAATTGCTTGAAGGTGTGCGTGCACACGGTTTTATAAATCTGAATTATTATTTTTATGGCATATGGCATATTGCAGTTCTGACAATAAAGTTGACTTTGACTTTGACTTTGATTTTCACCTTTTGGACGTATGTAGATATGGGTAATATGGCCTAAAATCAATATCACGATATATTGACCAGTTCACCTCGATAATGATAAATGCACAATAACTCTTACCACCCACCACCACATACACAATTACACAGTATAGTATAGTCATAACACTATACACTGTGTCCATGTTCTTAGTCAAAGTTCACAGTGTTCTCTAATGAAGCATTATACAAAAACTTTAACCTGAACCATTTGGACCAAAGGGGATTTGTAAGGAAGCGTGAGCTTTTCTGTAGTTTATATTTGTCATTTTAGTGTTTTCAATATATTTATGAAAAAAAAAACATTTTAGGCAAGACTTGAGTCAGATATAGTCATACAAATATTTAACCATCTCCATAACTTTTCAGTGCAATCAAATTATGTATTGTAATTTTATATCTAAAAAAATATATACCAAATGTGTATTTTGTACTGCACAAAATAACTTAAATACATTTTTTTTATTTCATCCATCCATCCATCCATTTTCTTCCGCTTATCCGGGGTCGGGTCGCGGGGGTAGCAGCCTAAGTAGGGAGGCCCAGACTTCCCTCTCCCCAGCCACTTGGAGCAGCTCCTCTGGGGGAATCCCAAGGCGTTCCCAGGCCAGCCGAGAAACATAGTCCCTCCAGCGTATCCTGGGTCTTCCTCTGGGTCTCCTCCCGGTGGGACATGCCCGGAACACCTCACCAGGGAGGCGTCCAGGAGGCATCCTAACCAGATGCCCGAGCCACCTCAACTGGCTCCTCTCGATGTGGAGAAGCAGCGGCTCTACTCCGAGTCCCTCCCGGATGACCGAGCTTCTCACCCTATCTCTAAGGGAGAGTCCAGCCACCCTGCGGAGAAAACTCATTTCAGCCGCTTGTATCCGAGATCTTTTATTTGTTAGACTGATTTCTCCATTAAAATAACTTTATTTCAAAATTATATTTTTTAGAGAGCTCATGTATTCATTTAATCATTTCTCTTACAGCGCCGCAAGAGCATGCAGCCAGTCTCAGCAGCTCTACTCGTACTCTGTGATTTTTCTGGTTTTCTTTAGTTTATTAGGAGTGCTGTGTGTTTATGTTGTCCTAATCTTTTGCACCAACTATGGAACTGACTTTTCTATGGACAGTTCTCTTTTTATTTTCCTTTTTTACGGCTTTTTCATCCAGAGAAGGCATGAGTGAGCATGCTCCCATTGTTCACACCCAGGACCAGTTGCTAGCATTAGGTAGCTCTGTGGTGCGTCCCCCTGCTGAACAACCCGATATATCCCGTGACCTGAGGAAGAAGCGACGAGGGAGACGGGCGTGAATCGGATGTCACAACCAGGGCAGAAGGTAGAGACCTGTCATCCTATCCATTATTATAGGATATGTGAGGTCTCTTCATAACAAAGTGGACAAAATATCGGGGCTAACTAGACATCAAAGGAGCTACCGAGAGACCAGCCTCATCTGCCTGACGGAGACGTGGCTAACAGCGCTAACTCCAGATGCTCACATAAACTTGGTTCATCTTTCATTTACGCCGAGCTGACAGAATGAAGGAGAGAGTAAGAAGAGAGAAGGGGGTCTGGCTATGTTTGTGAATGATAGATGGTGTAACTCTGGACATTTAACCATCAAAGAATCACTCTGCAGCAAGGGCGGAGTGGCCATCGGGAGGTTCGGGAGAAATCCCGATGGGCCGCGTCATGAATGGGCCGATAGGCGCACGGGGAAAATGATGACGGTTGAATAAATCTGCTCAATATTGACTTGTCCCTGACTGTAGCCTCTTAAAGGGAGGGACAGCGCTGATCACTTTAAGAGACTGCAGCATGCAGCCTCTTAAAGCGCTGATCCCTTTAAGAGACTGCGCCGCACTGGGCCGGCAGCTTGGGAGCTACCATTTGATAAAAAACACCCCTGAAAGTTCACCGTTGGTTGAGTCCAACCCAGGACCAAAGCACGTATTTTCCAAAACATCAGGTGATGGAGCAGCGCGGAGTCCAAACTGCTAATTAGCAATAAAAATGGACAGGAAGAGGCAGGTGGAGCTGAAAAAGTCAGGTTGAAGAAAAGAAAGGCGTTACAGGAGGAAGCTGCCAAATGTGCAAAGCTTACAGACATTTTGTCAAAGAGACAGACAGAAGAAGCAACAGGTAATGATAAAAATTAAAAACTAGCATAATAAATTAAGCTAATGTCACAACGTTGTACTATGTCACTAAACATGCATGAAAGTCAAGTGGGACCTAAACGGACATAGCTTAATTAAAAATAAAAGCAGAAATATATAAATTGACCAATAAATAAATAAACGTCAAAGGACAATTTAAATTAAAAGAGAACTCATACCCTGATGCATGCTCAATAATCCAGGTAGAAAAATCTAAAAAAGCTAAGTCTGGTCCTCTGGACATTTTTTGCTTTGTTTTGTTTTGTTTTTTGAATGTCCAGAGGACCAGACTTGGCTTTTTTAGAACTTTATCTCATGTTTTAAAATAATTGACCATCATGTTTTTTTCTTCCAGCTTAGTTCCAACAAATTATATATTTTAATTCATAATTTTACATTTTACTGTGCTTAAAATACCGGTAGGCCTATATATTTTTTTTTTGTTTTTACTTTTACTCTTAGATGACTTGTGTTTTGTAATTAAATTTTTTTTTTAAATCCACACAAGTCCTTATTTACGTAATGAGGCAGAAATGCATGAGGTGAAGTGAAAACAGGAGACAGAAAAATGTTAAAGCAACACATTTAATAGACAAATAAAAATAAACTCATGCATATGCATACATATTGCAACCAATGCCAAACTTGTCTCTGATTTTGCTTGTCTTGACCCTAAAAACTTTTCAGAGATAAGGCTTAAAGGACTCAAGAGCTCAGCACTTCAAGAAATCAGCAAAAATCTGCTTAGATTTGATGAGAGAGCCACAGTGAGTACTTTACACACAAAGCTGTCCAGTCCAGCATCCCAGTGGGATATGCTCAAGAAGTCCCCTCTGGAAGAGTCCACTGTCAGGTACTGAGATGGAACAGGGTGGCCAGGAGGGCTCAGTTGAACCAGAGCTTGAACTTGAAAGCAGGGCTTGTTCTTCTTGCAGAAACTGTGTTATCTGTGTTTACCTTATATTGACACAGTATAACCTTTTCACAGATTATATACAGCCCTATAACCCAGTTATAGGGCTGGCATACAAATATTTGTTGACCCTTTCATTGTCTCAGGTTGCATGTGAAAGAAGCTTCTCTTCTCTCAAGTTAATCAAGAATAGACTACGAAGCACACTTAACCAGGAGCATTTGGAGGCATAGAAAGAACTTCTTATGTCCATTGACAATGACAAAGTAACAAATATGGTGGCAGAAACTAGTGCACTTCTTAGGCCCTTACTGATGCTGATCACATGTCAAACTCGAGGCCCATGGGCCAAATCTGGTCTCATTGACATTTTATCTGGCCTCAAATTTAATATTTTAATTGTAAAATAGTTTTATGGTTTATCTTTTTGTCACTGTATTTAGTGCAAACTTCTCATGACAGCTGGCCAATGTTCAAGCCAACAAAATTACGTTTTGAGTTTTTCAGTTATCTTTGAGTCTGATATGGAAAGAGCAACAAAGAATTGACTTATCTTTTTCTGTTTTTTAAGTCAACTAATTTAGTTTTTTTTCCCCACCTGATTTGCTGAATTGTAACAAAATGTAACAAAAAATTATAACAAAAAAAATGTTGTTGATTGTATTGCAATTAAGAAAAATTATAAGTCAAAGTCAAAGTCAAAGTCAACTTTATTGTCAGATCTGCAATATGTACAGTGCAGGACATACACAGGACCGAAATTGCGTTTCTCTCAGTCCCTCGGTGCAACAGTAAACATCTAAACATTGAAACACTGAAACATATAATAATAGACATAAGCATAAAAATAGTAAAACTAACACTGTCCTGAGTTTTTTTTTTTTTTTTTTTTTTTTTGCATAGTGGTATAAAAAAAGAGTATAAAAAGTATAACTAAAATAAACTAAAGGTTTCTAGCATTGACATTTGCAAAGTGGCAAAGCAGCGTATGAGTCAATGTACACAGTATATGTATGAGGTAGTAGTTGATGTTGTTGTAGAGGCAAAAAGTGGCATATGCAGTAAGGCACATTGGGCATCCCTAAATAAGACCGTTCAGAGCACACTGTATATGTACCAGCAGTGGTGTAGATATTAGAGTAGTGTAAATAAATGTAAACAGTAGTAATTACATGTAAGCAGTAGTAATAAAAGTAAACAGTATTAATAAATGTAAACAGAGAATGTAAACAGTATTATGATTATAGGCAGTGATGTAATACAGACATTAGTGCAAGTATGAGAAGTAGTGCAAACTGTATGAGCACATGACCGAGAGTTTAGTGAAAACCCGTTTGGTGACACAGAGTCTAGTGTTAAAAACTTTGTGTTGAGTGATAGTATGTGAGAAAGTTTTAGTGTTAAGGCAGTTCAAATGGGAGGGGAGGGGAGAAAGTTTTAGTGTTAAGGCAGTTCAAATGGGAGGGGAGGCAGAGCAGGCAGAGTGTTTAGCATTCTGACTGCCTGATGAACAGAGCTGTCTCTCAGTCTGCTGGTTCGAGCCTGGAGACTCCTCAGTCTCCTTCCTGATGGCAGCAGTCTGAAGCAGCTGTGTAGTGGGTGTGTGGGATCACCTGCCATGCGGTGGGCTTTCCGAGTGAGGCGTTTGCTGTGTAAGTCCTGCAGTGAGGGCAAGGAGGTGCCCACGATCTTCTCAGCTGCTCTCACAATGCGCTGGAGGCTCTTGCGGCAGGATGCAGTACATGCACCAAACCACACAGTGATGCAGCTGGTCAGGACACTTTCTATGGCACCTCTGTAGAAGGTGCTCATGATGGGGGTTGAAGCTCCAGCCCTTTTCAGCTTGCGGAGAAAGTAGAGACGCTGGTGAGCCTTCTTTGCCAGTGCTGCAGTGTTCCTGCTCCAGGACAGGTCCTTTGAGACGTGCACTCCCAGGAACTTGGTGCTGTCCACTCTCTCCACTGCGGTGCTGTTGATGGTCAGAGGAGGATGTTGGGCATCCCTCTTCCTGAAGTCCACAACAATCTCCTTTGTCTTCTCCACGTTGAGAGTGAGATTGTTGTGTCCGCACCACAAGGCCAGGCGGCTCACCTCGTTCCTGTAGTCCGTCTCATCGTTGTTGCTGATGAGACCTACCACTGTTGTGTCATCCGCAAACTTGATGAAGTGGTTGGAGCTGTACGATGGTGTGCAGTCATGTGTTAGCAGGGTGAATAGAAGGGGGCTCAGCACACATCCTTGTGGGGCCCCTGTGTTCAATGTGATGGTGCTAGATGTGTTACTCCCGATCCGTACTGTCTGTGGTCTCCCGGTCAGGAAGTCTAGCAGCCAGTTACACATTGAGGTGTTCAGCCCCAGACTGTCCAGTTTATGGATGAGCTGTTGGGGGATGATGGTGTTAAATGCCGAGCTGAAGTCGATGAACAACATTCTAACATAGGAGTCCTTCGTGTCCAGATGTGTGAGAGCTGTGTGAAGGGCAGAGGAGATGGCATCGTCGGTTGAGCGATTAGGTCGGTATGCAAATTGGAAGGGATCCAGGGAGTCAGGGAGGACAGATGTGATGCTTTTCATGACTAGCCGTTCAAAGCACTTCATCAGGATGGGGGTGAGTGCTACTGGGCGATAGTCATTGAGGCATGCAGGCTACATTTTTGCCTAATATTTTTATAATGTGAAAAAATGGGCCACTCTTGGCCATTAAACTCCCGGGCTGAAAAGTTGTCCCACTCCGCCCCTGCTCTGCAGTAAGGACATTCAACTGTTAGCTGTTAGCATGAGGCCTTACCAGCTCCCAAGGGAATTTTCAGACATGATTGTGATTTCTGTGTATGTCCCCTCTCTGCTAACGCTGCTGCAGCCTGTGATGTTCTCCATTCAATCACCAGTAGACTCCAAACACATCACTCACAGGCCTTTTTCCTGGTATCAAGAGAGTTTAATCATGTCTCCCTGTCCTCCACTCTTCCAACCTTCACCCAGTATGTCACCTGCCACACCATAGATAACAAAACACTGGATCTACTGTATGCCAACACAAAAAACACATACAGGTCATCACCTCTCCCTCCCTCCCTCAGACCACAATCTGGTTCATCTCCAACCTGTCTATGAACCCCTCGTATGCAGTGAACCGGTTGTGACACGCAGAGTGAAGAGATGGTCTGAGGAGACTGAAGAGGTTCTGAGGGACTGCTTCAGCTCCGCTATGTGGGAAAAACTTTGTGCGTCTCATGGGGACGATGTTGACAGCATCACAGATTGTCACGGACTACATTAACTTCTGTGTGGAGAACACTGTACCCTACCAGGAAAGTACGGTGTTTCTCCAACAACAAACCCTGGATCAACCCTGAAATAAAGGCTCTTCTCAAGGAGAAGAAGAGAGCCTTTAAATCAGGAAACAAGGAGGAACTGAGAGCTGTGCAGAAGGAACTGAGGAGGAAGATCAGGGATGGAAAGAACACCTATAGAAAATATATGGAGGATCAACTGAGTCTGAAGACAATATCAGGCCACAAACCAAACCCAGAGGCTGTGGGGGACTTGGGATGGGTGAACGACCTGAACCAGCATTTTAACAAGTTTGATCATTCACCCACCCCTCCCCCAGCCCAGTCTCCTCTGCTGACACCACCCTCTCCACCCTCTGCTGGCTTCTCTTTTCAGGACTTCACACCTCACAGCTCCTGACCATCATCATCCCCACTCACTCCAGAGGACTCCATCTCACAGTCTTCCTCCTCCTCCTCTATCTTGTCCCTCTTAACACTCCAGGTGAGGAATGAGCTGAGGAAGATCAAGGTGCGGAAGGTTGCAGGTCCAGATGGTATCAGCTCCAGGCTCCTGAGGTGTTGCGTAGATCAGCTGTGTGGCATCATGGGATTCATGTTCAATCTGAGCCTGAAGCTAGAGAAGGTACCACAGCTATAAAAGACCTCCTATAGCTGTGGTACTGATAGCTGTGACCAAGACCAAACATCCGAAGGACCTTAGCAGCTGCAGGCCGGTGGCTCTGACATCACATCTGATGAAGACATTCGAGAGGCTGGTCCTCAATCATCGACGCCACCAGGTGAGGTCTTCATTGGATCCGTTGCAGTTTGCCTACCAGCCTGGCATCAGGGTGGATGATGTCATCATCTACCTCCAGCACCGAGCTCTGACCCACCTGGAGCAACCTGGAAGTACTGTGAGGATCATGTTCTTTCATTTCTCCAGAACTTTCAACACCATTCAGCCAGGACTCCTGAGGGACAGGAGCTTTTGACCCCAAAAGCACAGAACGCAGTCAGGGTGATACGCTGATCAAGACCTGTGAGTTTCAGCCCTTTGCAACGTTCCTAAGTGCCTCAACCGGCCCTCCAACCTATAAAGGTCAAAAGGTCAGGCCAATATATAAATGCCCGTAATTCATAGAGGAAAGCAGCTAGGGACACAAAATTTTCAGAGTTACATAAGTACTCCGAGATGAAGACACCCTAAGAATTCGAAGTAGTTTGGTTGTTTCTGGAGGTAGTAATAAATATTTATATACTACGGCCTTCTGAGGCCTTAGTTACAGGTTGACGAGTGCATTTTGGCCCACAGCTTTGGATAGGAAGGTCGTACAAAGTCATCCAAGGTACTGTTGGAAAGATCTGCTCAAGGGCTACTCAGAGAGACCTGTCTCACCACTGTGCGTGCTTTCTGGGACCCGCAAAACCCCGAAATGTGGTTAAACTTGCGGGGCCTCCTGAGCGCGTGCACGTGCACGTACATGCACAAAATTCTGCATAACTCTTCCTTAGTACTGGCTCTATAACTGTACCAAGGTTGGAGTTGATGGCTTATTCCTAAAGGAAGATATGAATTTTTTTAATCGTTAAGGCTCGAATTTTGAATCAGCCCTTATCATAGAGAAAAAATGAGTGCAAATTTGGTCACAGCTTCGCGTAGAAAAGTCGTACAAAGTCATCCAAGGCATCGTTGGAAAGGTCTGCTCAAGGGCAATTCAGAGAGACCCCTCCCACATCTGTGCGTGCTTCCTGAGACCCGTAAAACGCACAAAAGCGTTAAACTCGCGGGGCCTCCTGCGCACGTGCACGTGCACGTACGTGCACAAAATTCTGCATAACTCTTCCTTAGTATTGGCTCTATAACTGTACCAAGTTGTAAGAAAATATCTTTATCCTAACGGAAGTTATGACGTTTTTTTACCAGTAGGCCTCAAATTTTTCATGAGGCGTTATTATAGAGAAAAAATGAGTGCAAATTTGGTCACAGCTTCGCGTAGGAAAGTCGTACAAAGTCATCCAAGGCATCGTTTGAAAGGTCTGCTCAAGGGCAATTCAGAGAGACCCCTCCCACGTCTGTGTGTGCTTCCTGAGACCCGTAAAACGCACAAAAGCGTTAAACTCGCGGGGCCTCCTGCGCACGTGCACGTGCACGTACGTGCACAAAATTCTGCATAACTCTTCCTTCGTACTTGCTCTACTTGTGTACCGAGTTTGGAGTGGATGGCTTTTTCCTAAAGGGAGTTATGGATTTTTTAAACTTTTGAGGCCTTCTCTGGGAGTTGTGACAAGTGCCTTTCGCCTCACAGCTTCTCTTACGAACCACCTACGAGGATGATCTTGATACCGACGTAAAGCTCTGATTAATGTGAGTCCAACGAGCTCTCTCTCATTTCTGTACGTGCTTGCCATGACACTCGGCTTGCCGTAGAGTTGTCTTAATTCACGGCCTCCGTTGACTTAACATGTGTAATGTACGTGGTTACCGTGCACGCTGTGGTCAACGCACGGACACGAAACTGTGCACGCACCTTCAGGTGGTCATACTTAACATGCCCTGTGAATTTTAAGTAGTTAGCTTAATCCTGAAGAAAACTGAGTATAAGTCCTTATAGACTAGAAAATCCGGTTATTGCGAACGAGCTCCTTAAGGTCAGATCTCGGCTTCCGAGGCACGTAGAAAGACGCGGCAGACGCCAATGGATTTGTCTTGAGTCCACGAACAACATGTTCTGATTTTGTGCACGTACGTGCACGGACAACCTCGTTTAGGGGGTTAACGAGCGTCTCGTCGGACACCAGGGGACAATTGTCCACAAGTCCCCAGCCGTTGGGCGTAGAGACCCCAAAATCGCAGTGTGGGATGCTGGAGAGACCCCGAATAAGAATCTGGTGTCATTTTATACTCAGCGGTTTTAGAAAAAAATATTGTCCTGAAAACCCACCCAAAAGATCCTCTTAAGTACTTACGACCTACAAAGCACTTTGAATGAAAAATTGGGAGCCATTTTTTTTCTACTCGTTACAGCCTCACAATTTTTGGATATGTTGTTGCCGGGCCTCCGACGGACGTGTAGGCGTCAGCCCCGCTCAAATCGGACCACGTTTAGGGTGTTAAACTAAGCGGGGTTCACCCTAGTTTCGTCCAAAATACAAGTACCCAGAAATCCTAGGATGAAAGGTGTAGAGACACAAAAATTCTTGTGCTAGGTCCTGGCTTCAAGCCAACCACACCCTGCGAGTTTTGTCACTCTACGACTCTGTTTAGCATACGAACCAGAAACCCAATTTTTGTCAAAATTCAGGTACCCACAATTCATAGCGTGAATGGCCGAGTGACACCAAACTCACTGAGTGTGGTCAGGGGGTCCTGCTGATCAGGACCTGTGAGCTTGAGCCCTTTGCGAGGTTCCTAACCCTAACCCTAACCCTAACCCAGAAACACTTTTCCTGATTTTGCCGGTCCCCATAAGGACTATTACCATCCCCCACCTCTATGTGAGGGAGTCCAATGCAAGCAGTGAGTCAGCCATACAAAGGTTATGTGATTCTTATTAATTAGTTAATTTTGTTAACAAAGTATAAAAGAGTGTATTTATATATGTTACTAGCAATTCAGTCTTTCTACACATTTTTAATCATATGTAATGGGTTCAACCCAGAAACACTTTTCCTGATTTTTGCGGTCCCCATAAGGACTATTACCATCCCCCACCTCTATGTGAGAGAGCCCAATGTAAGCAGTGAGTCAGCTATACAAAGGTTATATGATTCTTATTAATTAGTTAATTTTGTTAACAACGTATAAAAGTGTGTATTTATATGTTACTAGCAATTCAGGCTTTCTACACATTTTTAATCATATGTAATGGGTTCAACCCAGAAACACTTTCCCTGATTTTTGCGGTCCCCATAAGGACTATTACAACCCCCCACCTCAAGCAGTGAGTCAGCCATACAAAGGTTATGTGATTCTTATTAATTAGTTAATTTAGTTGACAAAGTATAAAAGAGTGTATGTTTGAGTGTTTGAGTGGTTCAGATCTGGTTTTAAAGTGATCCACATTTACCATACCATACCATACCATTTTATTTATAAAGCACTTTAAACAGGAACAAGTCCACACAAAGTGCTGGACAAACACACACGCAACAGGCAACACAGACAATGAAGTACAACACGAAAAACATAAAAACATTGCAGATCATAAATAAAACGATCCAATACAAATCAGCTGGCATTGAAAGTGATGGAGTAGTAGTGAGTTTTTAACTGGGATTTGAAAACCGAGAGGGAGGGGGCTTGTTTGATGAGCAGCGGTAACTCGTTCCAGAGTCTTGGGCCTGCTACAGAGAAGGCCCTGTCACCCCTGCGCTTAAGGCGAGTTTCGGGAACTATTAAGAGTACCTGATCCTCTGACCTCAAAGCACGTGGAGGGACATATGAGTGTATCAGATCCGAGAGATAGGCGGGGGTGAGACTGTTCAGCGATTTGTAGACATACATGAGAATTTTGAATTGGATTCAAAGATGAACCGGTAGCCAGTGAAGGGAGGCCAAGACTGGTGTAATGTGCTCTCTTTTGCGTGTGCTGGTTAAAAATCGGGCAGCTGCGTTCTGAACCAGTTGTAATCGTGCAATGGTGGCTTGACTGACGCCAAGCAGAAGGGAATTGCAGTAATCCAGCCTAGATGTAATGAATGCGTGAATCACTGTCTCCAGGTTGTTTTTTGATAATATGGGCTTCAGCTTAGACAGACGCCTCAGCTGGAAAAAACAGGATTTGATAATCATGTTTATATGACTGTCATGACATTTACATAGATGTGGTGGTACCGAGTGGTTCTCATTAAAATTATGCAATTTACAAGGCACACCGGTTCATAGACCTTAGAAAAATATTTAGAAAATCTGAGACACGTTTACAAAAAAACAATTTTAGTTTCAATTTGTATTTATAAATACTTTTAAAATACTTTGTAAAAAGATGTAAAAAGATTAAATAATTAAAGTTCTAGTCAAGACCCAGGTGTGTGGCTAATTACCCAGACCCCTGACATGTGTTCAGGGACCGCACCCCAAACTATTTGTTGTTGAGAAGTCCAGTGAAGCAGCCACAGACATCTGAAGATGGTCAAATGTAGTACTGTAGTCTGGAGAACCCAAACAGCAATGGCCCTCCATTGAGCCAGAACAATGGTGATTTCAATGGAGACAACAGTAGTGATCTTCCGTAGAGTCAAAGCAGCAGTGGTCCCAACTTCAGCAAAAGGACCTATAAAATTCAGTCAACTAATCACCAATAGTGGTAATTTTGAAGATGACAATGAGATGGAACTCAACTACTCACCTGGTGACACACATGCAGACACACGCACAGGAGGAGGAAGCAGTAAGCTTGGTCTTCATAACACCAAAGCCAGAACAGCACGCTTTACACAATCTGTTGCTCACGACAACCAAACCCCACACGGGTTGTGAGCCACGTAGTGGGAGCGTGAAGAAGGATCCAAGTGCCAGAACAGGCATTGCTGCTTCCTTTTATACTCCACCCACTTATCTAACAGGAAGTGACATTTCCCTAGCCAGGTATATCAGGAAGTGACAATTCCCTAGCCAGGTATA
>JBBPBX010074622.1:4061-17536 GCA_038048925.1 Garcialebias charrua
CAGAAGCCTGGGCCTGAAGGCAGCCTTACATGCGTGTTTTGGTCAGTGGAGGAAACCAGAGTACAGGTAGTCCCCGACTTACGAGCGAGTTCCGTTACAACGAGGTGCTCGTAAGACGAAAATTCGTAAGTTGGAACACGAAGCACATGTTCTCGTAAGTCCGGATTTTCGCTCGTAAGTTGGAACGGTTTTGCTAGCGCGACTACAAACACTCGTTTTTCATCGAAAAACTGCTTACGAGTGCATAAAAATGATCGGAAACGTGTGTCCACATGTTTAGCTAACGAACTGTGGTGAAAAAACACAGAAAAACTCTGTATTTTTTGCGTTTTTTCCAAAAATTTGCCAGCTCGTAAGTCCGGAACCTCGTAAGTTAGAGCGCTCGTAAGTCGGGGACTACCTGTACCCTGGAAAATACCCACACAAACACGAGAACACGTAAACTCCACAGAAATACCCCTGGTCCAAATCAGAAATTGAACCCAGACCCTTCTTGCTGTGAGGCATCAGTGCTAACCACTAAGCCATCACAATGAAGTGCTTGTGTTAACTGATGATGTGTCTTTTACATGGCGGTGGTTGGTGGAGGAACATTGCTGCTGTGCATCAGATCAACATCTTGTTGCAGAACCCAAATGCTCTTGAGCTTAAAGTCAGGAACTGATGGCTGGACATTCTCCTTAAGGATTTCCTAGAGCAGAGTTCATGGTCATCCAGGTCCTGAAGCAGCAAAGCAGCTCTGACTATTATACTACCAGCACCATGTTTAAATGTTGGTCTGATGTTTGTTTTCTGAAATCCAGTCTTCATTTTAAATCAGATATAACTGTACTCGCACACATTCCAATAAAGTTCCACTTTTGTTTTGTTAGTCCAAAGGATATTTTCTCAAACGTCTTGGGGATCATTAAGATACTTTTGCCAAATCTGAGACGAGCCTTTTCATTTTTGTTGTGAAGCAGTTGTATTGGCTTTGAAACTCAGCCATTTTAACCTTTCACCTCGATCTTATTGTTGAATCATGAACTCTGATGTTAAAGGCAAATGAGGCCTGCAGTACTTTAGATCAGTGGTCCCCAACCACCGTGGACCGGTACCAGGCTGTGGGTCAATTTGTACCGGGCCGCACAAAAAAAAAAAAAAAACATTTATTTTGAAAAATCACCGGATTCTCTCCACCACGTCTGTCAATGACTCACTCTTGGCGCAGGTCAACATACACAAGTGTTAAGTTTCAGTTTCTGTCAGACACATGTGCAGATTGGTTCTACACTGCCCGTTCAGGTGGAGTCATTTAGCTGCTGGTCCAGAGCAGACAGGAGGCTGCAGCCGTGTCTGCTCATTTGAAGGATTACACTGCATATTTTTCAACCCGCCTGACAAAGAGTGACTGTAAAACTATGAACTAAATAAAACTATAATTTTAAACAAAGCTTCCTAATATCACATCAGAGCTGGTTTTGTCTTGAACTTTGTTGAATTCACATCAGAGCTGTTCCTTCACATTTCTGCTTCTGCTCTTAAAAAAAAATCTACGCCCCTAAAAGTTCAAAGTCATGGGCAATTGTATTAAAAACACAAATATACCGGTAATTAAAATGTTTCACTATGCACAAGTTCCTGTGCTTTTGTGAACTGGAGTGAATCACTGCAGAGCAGGGAGGAAGATGACGAGGCACAGCTGGTGTGGGATATACTAATTAAATGAGAAATGATCCTGCACTTATTACACTTATAAATCACACAAGACTCCGCCCCCTCCGGTCCGTGAAAATATAGTCTGTCATTAAACCGGTCCGTGGTGCAAAAAAGGTTGAGGACCACTGCTTTAGATATTATTCGTGGTTCTTTTGGACCTCCTGGATGAGTCACTGATGCCTCTACGAGTCATCTTGTTCAGTCAGCCACTGCTGGGAAGGCTCACCACTGTTCCATGTTTTCTCCATTTGTGGATAATGGCTCAATTTAGGGGATTTCCCTTTCTGATACTACCATTTGTTTGCTAATCTGACACATTTAACAGTACCAAAAATATTTAAAATAGCTAATACTGCTTTACAGCACTGTACTTTTAATAACATCTAGTTTTCTCTGTTTTATTTATTTTATCCCCTTTATTCTTGTCACCTTTCACACTGAATAACTACACCCTCCATGGCCTCCATGACTTTTTAAAAATTGGAAATACCCCTTCAGTGCAAAGGCAATCATGATGCTGCTACATTTATTAGTACTCAAAATAGTTGTTTTCAACTCTTATTCTTCCTGCCATTTCCTGCAGGACTCCTTCAAACTGTGTTAGGATTCATCTACAAGATATGAGATCAATCCACACTAGCACAACACTATCATCACAGGTATCACACCCGTGCTTGGTCGATTTGGTGAATATGTCATGATTTGCAGCAACTTCTTTTTTAAAATTTAAGTTACAGAATATTTAATCAGGCTAACTGGATACAACTGCCTCCTTCACTAACCTGATTATGATGTAGCTTAACTGTGCTGTTGCAACAACAAGAGAAACCACTGAAACTCCTCTAGCCTCACCAGTATGTCTGTCATAGACTTGAAAGACGTGTTGCTGACGTAATGAGAACAAGCATCCAGAAGTTGAATAAAGGACAGCTGACAAGGCAAGATATTTATTGAAGAAGAAAAAGCATAAACTGGTTGTGTTTGGAGAATGTTGGCACAGTGTGACCATGATAGGACTGTAACTTAGACATGAAAACAATGAGACCAGTCCTTTTGTCAAATTCTGGATGACTGAGCCACACTGGTGCACACCAGCCCCACACTCAACCTAGGACCATCATACACTGCCATCACAATAATAAACCACCACAATTGCAATCTAAATGTGTGCCAGAATACCTCACCAAGATCCTACAGACATGAACATCATCTAGTGTGAAGGAGGTCTACAAAACAAAACTGATCACACGGACATTACCTGCTGTTTTTCATCTGTTCCAGCAGCTGTGTGTAGAGAATGCAGGAGTTGGAGGGGGTGGAGAGGTGAGTTGAGTGGAGGCCTGGCACTGCTATGGAAGTCTGACTGCTTCCTGATCCTGTTGTCAAGGAAACAATGGCCAGGAAGAGAATAAATAACGCTGCCCACTGAACCCAAGACAGACGTCTCCTAAAAAGACAGAAAAAAAAAAAGTTATGTAAAGTATTAAGAATTACAATTAGAGTCCCACCAATATATCAGTGGGGGCGATATTTTAGGCCGATACAGGCCTTTGGGGAAACTGTCAGTATCAGTGATAATTGTCCCATTATTCGTTGATATAAGCATTTCTAAATTTCACCCTTAAAATGTTGGAACCAGCTGTAATTGTACAATGTATCCAGCAGAGGGCGTATGAAGACTACTTTCACGTCATGGCCGTTCACTTAGGTTTTACTTTCAGGGCAGCCGAAGCAGGCAGCAATACTGTGTGGGGTATTTACTGAACAGAGTAAGTTAATTTTTACTGATGTATATTTTTTTTTAAATCAACAATAAGTCCACTTCTAGGGATGCACAGATACCGATACCAGTATCGGGTATCGGTCCAATACCATGTGCGTTTACTCGTACTTGTACTCATAAAAGGGCTCTGATACTACAGGACCCGATACCAGTTTCATTTAATTTCATTGACTATGTAAGAGTTCAAATGTAAAACATTTTATTTTTTTGTACAAGTTTGGACATACTTTACAGATTACCAATAGTAATGTACTTTGTTTATTTATGTTTGAAGTGTCTAATGAAAATAAACAGTTTAAGTTAATTAGAATGATTTTTAAAAATATTAATTAGTACTTGTATCGGTACTTGGTATCGGCAAGTACTTTAATGTAAGTACTTGCACTTGTACTCGGTTTTCAAAAATCTGGTATCGGTGCATCCCTATCCACTTCAATCCTCCAACCTGCTTGTCATTAGCTATGTGCCTCTCAAATTAGCAAGCTAATGTTTATATAACTTTTTCCAGAACAATTAATCTAATGTAGAGGGAAAATCAGTGTTAGTAACCTTATCTTTGTTGTCCTCAATGAAATGCATTGTTTGTCTGAAATCTTTACTTCTCTACAAATAAAAAAAGCATTGCTGTGGTCAGTACTAATTAGACCTTCACCATAAGTGACTGACTGTTAAACAATGAACAGGGAAGGGTGTTTCTTTGTTTAACACATCTTTATATTAACACTTGATAACTTTGTGGTGAATAGTGAAGGATAGAAAATGTGAACGTACATTAGGAAGACTGTTTTTATGACCAGTGCACCAGTGTAAACTTACTGTGGGTCTAGGTATAGCATGGATCTGATTAGCTTAGCTTCATGGTTGCTACCAGCTGCGCTAAATAAACAAGCCCCGCTCCACGCGCTGTTTACTTAGATTCTTGGGGGTGGACAAAGCTCAAACATTTTCAGCCATTTTATCAGTCATAAGCAGTCCCCTTCTTCTCACAATATCAGTTTCAGCAAAGGCTCAAATTTACATATTGTTTGGGCTCTAATTACAGTCTTCACAGTAGAATGCTAAAAATAACCAATGTGTGCAATTCAATAAATCTGTACCATAAAAGGGCCTCAACAGAAGTATTTGATTCAACTGTACATCAATATGGAACTCAGTATGTCAGCACAAGTGCTGTAGCAATACCTACTGAAGTGTTCTATAATATTTATTTTACTCAAACGGTTGGATATAAGTCTCCAAGAAAATGCCTAAAAATTGTTTAAAAAGTCAGTTGTTTTTCTTAGCCCCCACCCCCACCCCAAAAAAAGATGAAAGGCAAACGGTGTATTTTTAAGAATCAATGCTTTACGATGCTGTGTGACGAGCCACTTACTTCAGGACGATTCTAAAGAGAACAGCTGTGGTCAAGATGACGAAGTTGGAGAACAACACTGCCATTGCCTGGGAACAAGAGAAACAGCAGGATAAAAGAGAACAGCTAAGTCACTGCAGCCTGCACAAAGGCACAAGCACCATGGTCTGATTCCAGATGATTTTTCACCAACCGGTTGCAGGTAGGTCATCACATAGAAGATGATGAGGTTGTCAAGAAAGTAAAGGAATGCTGGGACAGCCCACTTGAGTGAAAAGAGGAAGGAGGAACTGGAGGAAAAACCCAAGTCTCTGCAGGATCGACCCTCTGAGGACACGGAGAGCACAGGTACATTTCATTTATACAGTTCTTCACAGCACATCCTGTATAATTATATGTACACAAATAGTAACTAACATGTTCTATAATACAGATTAATGAGTCTTGCAGTCCCTGGTGTTCACAGTCAAAACCAAAAAAATAAAAATGAGTCTAAGAGTTAAATAACTGTCCATAGTCAACACATTAAAACATATTCTCAATATCTAATCTTAATTTTGTTGTTGTTTGCCCAATAGTTACATAAAATAAGTAAAGGACAAAAATGTGATTACAAAATGGTCACCTGGATAAAACAATGAAAAACTTTACAGTGATTTTAATTAGAAGAAAGACAAAAACATTTTTACTGTAAGAAACGTTCAATACAAGAACAACTGGACTTTATTTGTCCCAGAAGTCGTTCCGCTTCTCATCCGAGGAGCTTTCTCAATTCAAAGAGCAGAGCTGCTACAAATAAATATTGCTATAAAAATAATGCTTCTGTTACAAATAAAGCCCAGTTGTTTTGGGCGTGAATGTTTTTTGAATTTACTGTTACTATTGTTATTGTTCAGACAAAACTCCAGCATTAACTCCAACATAGTTTTACAGATGAGCAAACATAAACCACTGTTCATGTTGAGAAACAAGTATCTCACTGAGCTGCAACCTCTGGCACAGACAAATGAAAATCCAGATTATTTTGTGTGCATAACTTGTAAAATTGTATTCTTGGCTGTGCACATTATTTTCTTGTCCACCTCCTTTCATGTTGTATCGACCTTGGCAGCCAACCTCACATTTACGACTTAATTTACAATTTGTAAACTTACGCAGGGAAGATGGACTCAGTTTTGCAATAATTTACAATTTATAGTTAGCATGGTTTTAGACAATGCTGACATGTTAGATATTAGTTCACCAGGCAGGTGTCACACAACTTCCCTAGCGTTATTGCAATGATTGAAGATGCCCGTGTTGTTTTTGTGAGTATTGTGAGACTGACTGTTGCACAAAATTGTTGAGCATGTTGAAAACTGAAGCAACAGGATGACGTACCTCTGGTATTCACACGAGAAAGACCAAATGTCAAGGAACATTTCGGCAGTTCCTTCACAAATGCTGTTCACCATCTGGTCATAGCCCAGTCAAATACTGCTTTTAATCCACCTACAGTCTTGAACAGTTCACCATATTCACCTACAGTCTTGAACAGTTCACCATATTCACCTACAGTCTTGAACAGTTCCCCATATTCAGTGCTACCTTTTCATAAAATACTCATTTACATTTAATCATAGTAAGTTTTATTTTTCTTATTGATCTAAAAGTGAAAAGCTCTCACTGTGGGCACTCTGTCTTCTGCTGACGATTTAGAAGACTGGATCAAGTAAAATTAAACAATACAGTATACAAAAGTCATCATGCAAAACCTCTACAGTGTCTATAGAGTAAATTTTAGTACGACATTTGGATTGAACTATTCTGAACAAATTGAATCATTATGCACAAAGACAGTTGTATAATGGTTTTGAAGCTTACCTCGGACGATGACCCTGACTGACATGACCAAACAGAAGAGCAGTTTGAGAGCCTCAGCGAGCAGATTGACAGATGCAGGCAGGAAGTCATATTTGTTTTCTGAAAACAAACAAACAAAACATTAAACTTGTTTTATGATATCAATGTTTGTGTTGAATGTCACATCTGTTGTTTCGATCAGCACAAACCTGAATTGGCGGAGAATTTGAGCAGCACGATGCGACTCGTCCCCAACGTTACAAAGCCAAGGCCCAGTGCGAGCGTGTACGCGCAGGAGCGCGTGCACACCCGGGGGCAGGGGCACAACATGAGGGAGAGGCAGTCTGACCTGCTGGAGGACAGCACATTCACTGAGAAATACTGGTGGTGCCATCAGTCTGCTTTCAGGTGTGTGACAGTTTCTGTGACATGATGATGTACGTGATGCTCTGTTCAAAATAAACTGGCTTCATGATGATGATGATTGACAGCTGTCAACACTGCACTTCAAATAATAATAATAATAATGAATTCAATTTATACTGCACTTTTCATTAATACAAATCTCAAAGTGCTACAACAAATAAAAAAAAGTGATAAAATCAAGTAAAATCAATAATGATATCAACTAAGATCAAAGATAAAATCATGTGGAGGCAGAATAGGCCTGCTTAAAAAATAAATAAATAAAACAAGTGATAAAATAAAGTAAAATCAATAATGATATCAACTAAGATCAAAGATAAAAGATAAAATCATGTGGAGGCTTGCTTAAAAAGAAAAGTCTGAAGAGCTGTTCAATTCAGTTTAAAATTCAAAAGCTGTTCAACCATTCAGTCAATGACTGTTTTGTTGTGTAAATTAAGACAAGTGGCTATCTGGACCTGCTCAAGACTTCACTAAAAGGACTTCCTTCAAATTTTCGTGTGAGAAGAAAACTAATCATATAAAAACACACACAGACGCAGCACACATGTCGATATTTTGATTTTCAAACGCGTCTCCTCAAGCTGCTGCAAAACAATACTAAAATGAATGACCACTTACCAGTTTTCTCGTTTATTATCCGAAACACTGAGGTGAGGTAATTTACATTTCCGCAACAAAGAAGCGCTGCATAGTTAAAATGCGCATGCGCCACCGGAGCAGCTGGCGTACTGACGTCATTGGTTAGCTATTTCTTCGTGGTTGTGGTCTTCAGAGGATGCTCCTTACCGCCACCACCTGGGATGGAGTGTGAATCAAAATGTGTATTTATTTGTATTAAACTGTATACAGTACTGTACATGTATTTGTAACAGGCCTATGTTCTATTTACCGACTTTGTTTTTCTTTAATAAAGAACATACTGCAGTGTTCCCTCAGTGAGGACTGAAGGCTAAAGTCAGAAACAGAAAATCTTTATTATTTGCACCGCATGTGGTACATGTTTATGTTTATGTTTATTAAATTTGTTCATTTTTTTTTTTACAAAAGAAACAATACAAAACAATCCCTTAAATGATAATGTACAAAATATAAAAAAATGAAAGGTAGCAGAAAGAAGAATAAATCTTATTATATCTGCCCCTTTTAAACAATAATAATCTTCAACCAACAGTACAAAATGACTAACTCTTTCTAATTTTCTAACTAATACAATACACATTACGCTATTTCATATATATTTTTTAACACATTCGTTTTGATCATTTTCTTAAATGTAAACATTGACTTGGCATTTTTAACTACATTCTCCAAGCCATTCCATAATCTAATTCCCTGGATTGAGGTAGAACGTCCCTTCAAACTAGTTCTGAATTGTGGTTTTACAAACATCTCTGTCCCCTTAAGATTATAACAACTTTGTCTTTTAACAAAATGCATTTGGATATTTAAAGGTAATGCATTATTTTGAGCCCTATACATAACTGATAAAATATTATAGTCTACCAAATCATGGAACTTCAATAACTTCAGTTGATAAAATAATGTACTTGATGGATGACGGTAATGTTTTCTAGTGATAATTCTTACAGCTCTTTTCTGTAATACAAAAATAGGCTTTGTGATTGTTTTACACGCTTTCCCCCAAACATCAATACAATAGATTAAGTGTGGAACAATGATTGTGTTATACAACAAATACAGAGCTTTATCATTCAATAGGTCTCTGACTTTGTACAGTACTGCAATCGATTTAGCTATTTTTATTCTTACAGAATTTATGTGTTGTTTCCATGTCAGTTTGTCATCAATGATAACACCCAAAAACTTCACCTCACTCACTCTACAAATCTCAACACCCTCAATTTTGAGTGGAACATCAACAGTTTTCTTTTTATTACTGAATATCATGTAATTAGTTTTTTCTAGATTTAATGATAATTTATTTATTTTAAACCAAGTTTGTATCTTGACAAATTCTGTCTTTATCAATTCCAACATTTGTTCTATATCTTCACCTAAACAGAAAAATGTGGTATCATCAGCAAAAAGTACACATTTAAGGAGTCCTGACACATTTACCAAGTCATTCACATATAAAATAAATAGCTTTGGTCCAAGTACAGAGCCTTGGGGAACTCCACATGTGATATTACAGAGGTCAGATCTTACATCATTTATTTGTACAAATTGTTTCCTATCTTTTAAGTAGCTAGATACCCACTGTAATGCTGGTCCTCTAATACCATATTTGTTCAGTTTTTCAAGGAGAATGGTGTGATCAATAGTATCGAATGCTTTTTTTAAATCAACAAAAATACTGATACAATATTGTTTTTGATCGACAGCAGTAGTTATTTGTTCCATTAATTCCATGAGAGCCATTGATGTAGAGTTTTTTGCTCTAAACCCATACTGACTGTTGCTTAGAATATTTTGTTTATCTATAAATTGATCTAGTCTGTTTACAAATAGTTTTTCAAGAATTTTTGAAAACTGTGGTAACAAGGATATAGGTCTATAATTGTTGAACACACATTTATCACCATTTTTAAAAAGAGGAACTACCTTAGCTACTTTCATATTATCTGGAAATATTCCTGTTGAAAATGATAAATTACATATATATGTAAACGGCTCAATAACATGGCTCATTATGTCCTTTACAAACATCATATCCATGTCCACCCAGTCTTTTGATCTCTTGTCTGTAAGATTTTTTACTACATTCATTATTTCCTCTTTGTTAGTTCCATTTAGAAAAATACTATTTGCACAACCTGTAATTGAATGGATCACATTATTATCTACTTTTGGTATTTTAGCTGCAAGGCTTGATCCAACATTCACAAAATATTGATTAAATCCATTTACAATTTCATTTTCATCATGAATTTCATCGTTGTCTTTTACAAAATATTTTGAAATACCAGTTTTTGTTTTATGATTCTTCAGGGTACATGTGATGAAACGAGATTATGTATGCAGGGTCCCAGTTACATCCAACAAAAAAATGTTAAAGAAGAACATTAATGACATCTAAGATATGAACTAAGAAAAACATCAACTAGTAATACACTAAGCCCTAATGTAATAGAAAAACATCATTATAAACAGCAGCACGAACACGAGTCTGTATGAGCAGATGGTCACAGATGAACACAGCAACAAGAAAACAGATCAGCATCAGCATGATGTGATATTTTGCAGTGTTTATTCTTATTATTTATTTATTCATGAGTCTAACAGCCTCAGGGTAGAAGCTGTTCCTCAGTCTAGTGGTTCTACATTTGATGCTCCTCAACCTCCGTCCTGAGGGGAGTGGGGCAAAGAGTGAGTGTGCTGGGTGAGTGAGGTCTTTCATGATGCAGGTGGCTCTTTTCCTGCATCTGGAGGTGTAAATGTCTGTGATGGTGGGGAGACTGACTCCAACAGACTTCTGTGCAGCCTTCACCACTCTCTGTAGAGCTTTCCTCTCTGCAACTGTGCAGCCTCCATGCCACACATTGATGCTGGAGCACAGGATGCTCTCCACTGCACACCTGGTCCTTCTCCTAAGTTCATGACAAAAACCAGCACAGACGTGTTTCTGTTTTGGTTTAGTTTTCTACATCGCTTTTCAATCTAACTCTTTTTGTTTCATTTGTAATACCATTTTCTTTCATTTATTCTTCTCAATTATACAGTATGCCTTCTTTTATGATTGACAACGGCTTTCATCATTCTTTGTTAAAATCAGGTCTCTCTTGTAAATGAGTTCCCGAGGCTCATTGAGATTAATCTGTATAAATAAAGGTTGAATGAATCATTTAAATAATCTATTTTGTTATTCAATTCAGTTTATTTACTTTGTATATAGTGTTAAGCCACAACAGAAGTCATATCAGCGCACTGAACAGAAACGTTCATATATAAAAATAATTTAACACTATTTATCTGAGGAGCAGACTGCTTTGAGTTTAACTTAAAGGTTCAGTATTAGTCCATGGGCCAGACCCCAATTTTTTGGACACGGGTACCACTCAAGGTGGCTAAGGTTGCAATACCTTTTTTGAAAGCTTGAAATCTCAGCTTTACAATAAGCTATGATAGCAATCACAGTTTTGTAGCTGTTACAAGTTATAGCGATTTTATGACAACAAAGTTGAGGATATTTAATGCCTATGTTGACTTTACTAAATCTTGTATATTTTACCAGAAATGTATATTTTCCAACAAAAAGTGTCTATAAATATGGCTATTAATATTGACAATGTAAATGTGAAAATCATTAGTTAAAACAAGTTCAAGGTCATTGTGAACGTTCAAGGTCAAGTAAAAAATAAGTGTTTTTTTAATTATTAAAATGGCTTTAAATGCACCAAATGTCTTTTTTCTAACTCAGAATATTCTCAGCTCTCAGAAAATATATAATATTCATATATGTGTACTGCAGCTATGATTCTATGTGTCTATCTCGTCATGTGGAGATAGCGAAAATGTTATTTTTCATAACATAGCATTATGTGCTATTTGTAAGCAAAATGTGTTTTTATGATATGGCCAATTCCATTATGAAGAATTTTATAAAGTCTTCATAATGGAATTTGCCATATCATAAAATCACAGTGTCACTTGATAAAGGTCAAGGTCATAGTGTAAGGTCAATAAACAACAAATCTGTATTAAACCATATCTGGCTCCTGACTCGCATGTCGGACCCTGATAACCAGACCATCAGCAGTTGGACTGGTTTCAACATCCAGATTCGCAACAACATCACTGTTTCCCAGGATACTGTGGGCTATCTTCCTACTATCAATGCCCCTACAACAGAGATGTCCACTGTGAATGAAGTGCTGGAGCAAACACTTCGCATCATGCAGTCCTTACAACTGAAGGAAATAGTGTGTGTGTTTGACCAAGCACTATTTGCTAAGGCTGCTGAGATAGTGTGGAAACATGACAAATTCAAGAATATCATCATCAGAATGGGTGTTTTCCACACAATCTGCAATCTCCTCTCCATCATGGGTAAGAGGTTCCAAGATGCAGGGCTCAGCGACCTGTGTGTG
Organism: Garcialebias charrua; assembly: GCA_038048925.1. Lineage (NCBI taxonomy): Eukaryota > Metazoa > Chordata > Actinopteri > Cyprinodontiformes > Rivulidae > Garcialebias > Garcialebias charrua. The sequence goes on from JBBPBX010074622.1 coordinate 16,216, forward strand.
GAATCTGGGGTCATTGCACAAGGATCAGTGGCTGGGCTGATGGAAGGCCGCAAGTACAACAGAGCAGTTAGAGTCCACAAGCTTGTGTACGAGGCACTGATGCGGCTTGCATGGAAAGGTTTCATTCCTTGGCTCCAGGACAACCATACAGAAGATGTCCATCACCTGGAAGAAACCCTGAAGAACATTGGAGACTTCCACAGCAGTGTCTCTCAAGAATCCATCAAACTGTTGATTGAGGATGAATCATGCACACGCACCTTGAAGCTCTTTCACATATACCTGGAGTCCCTCAGGAATGCACAGAGCCTGTCAGCATTTTGGATGTCTTACCTAGATATGGCAGAAATCATGCTGGATCTCATTCGAGCTACTAGAGAAGGAAACTGGATGCTTCACCTTGCAGCTATCCGAAAGATGATCCCATGGTGTTTTGCTTATGACAAGGTGAACTATGCACGCTTCCTGACCTACTACTATGCCACAATGTCACAACTTCCCATAGAACACCCAGATGTTTATGCTTACTTCATGAAAGGTGGCTTTGCAGTACAGATCGGGCCCCAAAATCCCTTTGGACATATTCCTGTAGATCAGACAATTGAAGAAACTATCAACAAAGACACCCAGACGCCCGGTGGAACAAAGGGGTTTAGCCTGAAAGCTGGAGCTGTGGCCAAGTACTATCTCACAGCTGAATACCGTAGCAGATACCTGCGACAATTGAGGACCATGATACACGTGGGCCAACATGACTTCAAACATCCTGACCTACTGCTGCCTAGGATACAAAGAGATGAGGCCGATACCCAGTCCCTTGTTCAGCTGATGGAGGTCAGTTGGATGAATCCCTTCAACTGTGATCAAGGCGAGCTGGTCAGCCTGTCAACTGCCACTATTGCACCGCACAATGTAGCCAAAGACCTTCTTGAAGCCAATGACATAGGGGAAAAGGCATACCAAGCTTTCAAGCAACAGCGCATGGAAGCAGATACCCCATCCACAAAGTTCTATGAAACAATGACAAAGAAGAAACTGAAAACATTCTCAGACATCAGAATGCAGTCCCTTCGCCATAGTCAATCCAGAGAAGTAGTCCTTAAAGCTGACAGAAAGCTTTTTGGCCAGATGATCCTTGTTGCAGAAAGCTGCACATGAGTGAAGTACTGGCTCATCCTCTTGGGCCTTTGCCATGGACACTTGCAAATGGAGATGGGTCTTTACATAAAACCAACAAAGCAGCCCTAGCCAGAGAGCTTGAGAAGATTGTTTCTCCTGCAGAAGTCATCCCAGGTTCATCTACAACGGTCATTGATGGGAT
>JBBPBX010074623.1:0-17536 GCA_038048925.1 Garcialebias charrua
ACATGTCCCTGTGATGGACTGGAGACTTGTCCATGTGTCCTTGTGATGGACTGGAGACTTGTCCCTGTGTACCTGTGATGGACTGGAGACCTGTCCAGGTATCCCTGTGATGGACTGGAGACTTGTCCATCTGTCCTTGTGATGGACTGGAGACTTGTCCCTGTGTACCTGTGATGGACTGGAGACCTGTCCAGGTATCCCTTTGATGGACTGGAGACTTGTCCATGTGTCCTTGTGATGGACTGGAGACTTGTCCACATGTCCCTGTGATGGACTGGAGACTTGTCCATGTGTCCTTGTGATGGATTGGAGACTTGTCCCTGTGTACCTGTGATGGACTGGAGACCTGTCCAGGTATCCTTGTGATGGACTGGAGACTTGTCCACATGTCCCTGTGATGGACTGGAGACCTGTCCAGGATGTCCCTGTGATGGACTGGAGACTTGTCCACGTGTCCTTGTGATGGACTGGAGACTTGTCCCTGTATACCTGTGATGGACTGGAGACCTGTCCAGGTATCCCTGTGATGGACTGGAGACTTGTCCATGTGTCCTTGTGATGGACTGGAGACTTTTCCCTGTGTACCTGTGATGGACTTGAGACCTGTCCAGGTGTCCTTGTGATGGACTGGAGACTTGTCCACATGTCCCTGTGATGGACTAGAGACCTGTCCATGTGTCCCTGTGATGGACTGGAGACTTGTCCACGTGTCCCTGTGATGGACTGGAGACTTGTCCACGTGTCCCTGTGATGGACTGGAGACCTGTCCAGGATGTCCCTGTGATGGACTGGAGACTTGTAAATGTGTCCCTGTGATGGACTGGAGACTTGTAAATGTGTCCCTGTGATGGACTGGAGACCTGTCCAGGTGTCCCTGTGATGGACTGGAGACTTGTCCACGTGTCCCTGTGATGGACTGGTGACTTGTAAATGTGTCCCTGTGATGGACTGGAGACTTGTCCATGTGTCCCTGTGATGGACTGGAGACCTGTCCAGGATGTCCCTGTGATGGACTGGCGACTTGTAAATGTGTCCCTGTGATGGACTGGAGACTTGTAAATGTGTCCCTGTGATGGACTGGAGACTTGTAAATGTGTCCCTGTGATGGACTGGAGACTTGCAAGGGAACCGGACTTGTGATCTGAAGGACCCTGGTTCGAGTTCGAACCCCGGCCACTACACACCTTGGGGTGTCTATGAGTGCATACCTATTTCCCCAGCTCCCCGGGCGCTCACTACGGCTGCTCACTGCACCACTTGGTGGTGGTTGGGTTAAATGCAGAGAACAATTTTGTCTGTCAAGTATGGGAAACATACACAGATGACAAAAATGTGTAATTTATATATTTTAATTTATAAATGTGTCCCTGTGATGGACTGGAGACTTGTAAATGTGTCCCTGTGATGGACTGGAGACCTGTCCAGGTGTCCCTGTGATGGACTGGATACTTGTCCATGTGTCCCTGTGATGGACTGGAGACCTGTCCATGTGTCCCTGTGATGGACTGGAGACTTGTCCCTGTGTACCTGTGATGGACTTGAGACCTGTCCAGGTGTCCTTGTGATGGACTGGAGACTTGTCCACATGTCCCTGTGATGGACTGGAGACTTGTCCACGTGTCCTTGTGATGGACTGGAGACTTGTCCATGTGTCCTTGTGATGGACTGGAGACTTGTCCCTGTTTACCTGTGATGGACTTGAGACCTGTCCAGGTGTCCTTGTGATGGACTGGAGACTTGTCCACATGTCCCTGTGATGGACTGGAGACCTGTCCATGTGTCCCTGTGATGGACTGGAGACTTGTCCACGTGTCCCTGTGATGGACTGGTGACTTGTAAATGTGTCCCTGTGATGGACTGGAGACTTGTCCACGTGTCCCTGTGATGGACTGGAGACCTGTCCAGGATGTCCCTGTGATGGACTGGAGACTTGTAAATGTGTCCCTGTGATGGACTGGAGACTTGTAAATGTGTCCCTGTGATGGACTGAAGAGTTGTAAATGTGTCCCTGTGATGGACTGGAGACCTGTCCAGGTGTCCCTGTGATTGACTGGAGACTTGTCCACATGTCCCTGTGATGGACTGGAGACTTGTCCATGTCCCTGTGATGGACTGGAGACTTGTCCATGTGTCCTTGTGATGGACTGGAGACTTGTCCCTGTGTACCTGTGATGGACTGGAGACCTGTCCAGGTATCCCTGTGATGGACTGGAGACTTGTCCATCTGTCCTTGTGATGGACTGGAGACTTGTCCCTGTGTACCTGTGATGGACTGGAGACCTGTCCAGGTATCCCTTTGATGGACTGGAGACTTGTCCATGTGTCCTTGTGATGGACTGGAGACTTGTCCACATGTCCCTGTGATGGACTGGAGACTTGTCCATGTGTCCTTGTGATGGACTGGAGACTTGTCCCTGTGTACCTGTGATGGACTGGAGACCTGTCCAGGTATCCCTGTGATAGACTGGAGACTTGTCCACGTGTCCTTGTGATGGACTGGAGACTTGTCCCTGTGTACCTGTGATGGACTGGAGACTTGTCCCTGTGTACCTGTGATGGACTGGAGACTTGTCCAGATGTCCCTGTGTCCCCCTTCAGTGTAGCCAGTCCAAAGTTGGACAGATTCTGGAAAAAGGAGCAATACCTGATCCTAATATGTCAGACACAAGTTTCCCTGTTTTTCCCAGCACGTCAAAATGGTGCTTTCCTCCTGACACAAGTAATATTGGAGAAAGCGCATTTAAAACATCAGGCCAAGCCACTTCTACCACATACTCAAAGGATAAACCAGACAGAAAAGATGAGCTTCTCAAACAGGAATCCTCAAAGCAGATTACATGTCTACAAAACTTCTGTTATGTTTGTGGTAAGCCACAAACTAAAATTTCACGCCATTTGCAAACACACCAGACGCATCCTGAAATTATCCAACTGTTTTCCCTTCACAAGGATTCTAAAGAGCGCAAAGTTTTATTAGAAAAATTGAGGAACAGGGGAATTCACAAGCATAACAATGCAGTTTTACAAGGTGGACAAGGGCCCTTGAAAGTGAAGAGAAAGACAAAAGCTAAGGCCGTAGATGGAACATTTATTCACTGTATCTACTGTGAAGGAATGTACGTTCAAAAGCAACTATGGAGACATGTCCGTAGATGCCCTTGTAAGCCAGAAAATATGGATATGGATAATCCACCTGGAAGAGCCAAAGTGCTGAGTTTGGCTTTGGCTAAAGAGTCTGCATTCTATCATGAAATCTGAAGTGGTGTTTGTAAGATCATTAAAAGTATGAAACCCGACGATGTTACCTCAGCTGTGAGAAATGACCTGTGTATTATTCAGTTTGCTCAGTCACTCCACAACAGACATGGACAAGACCCCTCAAAATACGACTACATGCGACAAAAGCTTCATGAAGTTGGCCGTTTGTTGATATGTCTGCGCACAAAATATGCAATACATAACCTAGAGGATGCTGTGAAACCTGCTAACTTCCAGAGAGTTGTGCAAGCAGTAAAGACTGTGTCAGGCTTTGATGAAGAAACACGTTCATACAAAAAAACAAGCCTTGCCATAAAACTGGGACATACACTGAACAAAATCTGTAACCTTGTTCATTGCCGAGCACTCATGGCAGAAGATGAACAACTGATGAAGTCGTCAGACGCATTCAAAAAACTGTGCTCATTAAAATGGTCAGAGATGGTGTCTCATAGTGCCCTTAGCACTTAAAATCATGCCAAATACAATAGGCCATTAACATTACCATTCACTGAAGATGTTAAGCTTCTGCATCAGCATCTGAATAAATCAGGAGAAAATGCCTTTAACACCTTGAAAGATGAAGCCAGCCCCCAGACTTATGCAGAACTTGCAAAAGTTACACTTGCATAGGTCATTGTGTTCAATCGTAGACGAGCAGGAGAGGTTTCAAAGATGCACCTACGAAGTTTTATGGAGCGTGACACCACCAAGCTCCATGATGATGTTGCCATGGGTTTGTCAACGGTTGAACAGAAGCTCTGCAGCCATTTCACTCGGGTTGAAATCATTGTGAAAAGAGGCCGAAAGGTTGCAGTTTTACTCGCACCAAATGTGGTGGATGCACTGACTTTATTGGCAAGTAAGAGAGAGACATGTGTTGTTTTACAAACAAACTTATTTCTATTTGCAAGACCTAAATCAATGAGTCACTACAGAGGACAGGACAGTCTGCGTGTTCATGCAAGCCAGTGTGGAGCATAGCACCCAGAGTTCCTCAGGTCAACACAACTACGGAAACATGTAGCCACGCTCTCACAAGTCTTGAACTTAAAAAACAATGAACTTGACCAGGTTGCAGACTTCTTGGGCCATGACATCCGTGTTCACAGGGAATTTTACAGATTACCAGCTCCCCCAACACAACTGGCAAAGATATCCAAGCTACAGGTTGAAAAAAATATGGAGGAACTTTTTTTTTAAATAAAGTATTTAAAAGTGTAACACAGATTTATACAATATTAATACATAATACAGAAAGGTACATACCCCAGATACTGGTAGCATACTGGTTATTTAACCAGTATGTATATTTTGTACCAGACTATTCTATAAAATGACATGTTATCTTGTACTCAATTGGTATGTACCTGGTACCTATGCAACCTGGCTTTATAATGAAATGACTAATAACCTAGTTGCCTGGTATGTACCGAGGTCTTTGTTACAATCAAAAAAATGTGTTCAATAAAAAAACAACTGGACTTTTATTTGTAGCAGAAGACGTTTCGCCCTTCATCCAAAAGGCTTTCTCAATTCTAAGAGAAGAGACCTGTCCAGGTGTCCCTGTGATGGACTGGAGACTTGTTATTATTATAACTTGTCAGTTATTATTATTATTATTATTATTATTATTATTATTATTATTATTATTATTATTATTATTATTATTATATTACTTAAAAATGTGTTCCTGTGATGGACTGGAGACCTGTCCAGGTGTCCCTATGATGGACTGGAGACTTGTCCACGTGTCCCTGTGATGGACTGGTGACTTGTAAATGTGTCCCTGTGATGGACTGGAGACTTGTAAATGTGTCCCTGTGATAGACTGAGACTTGTCCAGATGTCTCTGTGTCCCCCTTCAATGTAGCCAGTCCAAAGTTGGACAGATTCTGGAAAAAGCAGCAATATCTGATCCTAATATGTCAGACACAAGTTTCCCTGTTTTTCCCAGCACTTCAAAATGTTGCTTTTCTCCTGACACAAGGAATATTGGAGAAAACACATTTAAAACATAAGGCAAAGCAGTCTGCATTCTATCATGAAATCTCAAGTGGAGTTTGCTATTTATGAGACTGAGCTGAATGCAGCACCTCAGACTGAGGAAGTCTTTATTTAGGGCCTTGTCATCAAATTTATCAGTGAACTTAAAAGGTATGTGGAGCTTTATTAGTGTTAACAAAAAATACAATTTTTCCTATTTATATAACTAGGTTGAGGAATCTTAGCAAATAAATCCTTTGCAAAATATGACTTTCTTTTGGAATATCGAGGTGAACTGATCACCAAGGAGGAATGTGAGAGGAAGCAACAGGTTTGCAATGAATCGATGAAAGTGTTTTTGTTTGAATTGTACTTTGATGTAAAAACTGTAAAAAAAACTTTGTCGAGGAAGTCTTCTTTTATAAGACTGAGCTGAACATAGCATGTAAGACTGAGGAAGTCATTCGTCCGAAACACGTCTTCAGTCTGAGGTGCTGCATTCAGCTCAGTCTTATAAATAACACCCTCTCACAGTGGATCAACCAGTTTGCAGGTCCTCCTTGATCATGAGAGCAGCTGGTTTTGGCTGTTCAGCAAACTCGTTGATCCACTGTGAGAGGGTGCTATTTATAAGACTGAGCTGAATGCAGTACCTCAGACTGAGGAAGTATTTATTTATAAGACTGAGCTGAGTACAGCATCCAAGACTGTGGAAGTCATTTGTCCGAAAGGTTTCCTCAATCTGAGATGTTGCATTCAGCTCAGTCTTATAAATAGCACCCTCTCACAGTGGATCAACCAATTTGCTGATGACAGCCAAAACCAGCTGCTCTCATGATCAAGGAGGACCTGCAAACTGGTTGATCCACTGTGAGAGGGTGCTATTTATGAGACTAAGCTGAATGCAGCACCTCACACTGAGGAAATCTTTATTTATAATACTGAGTTGAATACATTATCTCCAGACTTGGACAAAAGACTAAACATTTCCAGTTTTTTTTTTTTGCTTTTCTTTGTGTTGTTTTTTTGAATGTCCTGAGGACCAGACTTAGCTTTTTTGATTATTCTACTAGAATTATTGAGCATTCATCAGGGTATTTTAATTTTAGTATGTGTCTTGTTCAACAAGCTTTCTAGTGTTTTATGTTTTCATGTAACAAATGTGATGCCCTGTGATAAACTTGCGAACCGTGAAAGGTGCACCCCGCCCCTTGCCCTATGATTGCTGGATATGGGCACCGGCGACCCCCGTGACCCAAAATGGAAGAAACGGGTAAAGATAATGGATGGATGTAGAAAATGGGCAATGTTTAGGCTGATGGTCCTCCTTGATCATGTGAGCAGCTGGTTTTGGCTGTCATCAGGAAGTCTTTATTTATAAGACTCAGCTGAATACAACATCTCAGACTAAGGAAGTCTTTATAAGACTGAGCTGAATACAGCATCTCAGACTGAGGATGTCTTTCGTCACTCGTAAGTTAGGGATAACCTGTACTTTACAGTGGGTTGTGGTGAACCGTGTAAAAAAAGTACAATTTTGTTTTAGAAATATGTACAAGTTTATAATGTTAATGTTTTATAATATGTAAATATGTCATCTCAGACTGAGGAACTCTTTCATCGCTCGTAAGTCGGGGATCACCTGTACTTTACAGTGGGTTGTGGTGAACCGTGTAAAAAAAGTACAATTTTGTTTTAGAAATATGTACAAGTTTGTAATGTTAATGTTTTATAATATGTAAATATGTCATCTCAGACTGAGGAACTCTTTCGTCGCTCGTAAGTCGGGGATCACCTGTACTTTACAGTGGGTTGTGGTGAACCCTGTAAAAAAAGTACAATTTTGTTTTAGAAATATGTACAAGTTTGTAATGTTAATGTTTTATAATATGTAAATATGTCATCTCAGAAGTCTTTCATCGCTCATAAGTCAGGGATCACCTGTACTTTACATTGGGTTGTGATTAACCCTGCAGAAAAAGTAAAATTTTGTTTTAGAAATATGTACAAGTTTGTAATGTTAATGTTTTATAAAATGTAAATATGTCATCTCAGACTGAGGAACTCTTTCGTCGCTCGTAAGTCGGGGATCCCCTGTACTTTACATTAGGTTGTGATTAACCCTGCAGAAAAAGTAAAATTTTGTTTTAGAAATATGTATATAATGTTAATATGTTTTATAATAATGTAAATATGTCAACAGAATTTAAGTTTTTATTTTATTTTATTTGAAACATTTAAGTTTTATTTTATTTTAAACATTTGAAGATTTGTTAGTGAATATAAATAAAGTATGTGCCTAATTTGTTTAATAAAATCAGTTCAAAAAACTGTTCTCCTAATGCAGTGTCCTGTCACATTTGTGTGTTTTATGTTAATTTTATGTTAAGTAGGCGGAGTTTAAATGTCCCTTTAAAGACCCCATAATGCATGTTTGTCCTCCTGTCACATTTGTGTGTTTTATGTTAATTTTATGTTAAGTAGGCGGAGTTTAAATGTCCCTTTAAAGACCCCATAATGCATGTTTGTCCTCATAAACCACATTTTTTGACGTCCTTGTAAACCACACTGGAGTCTGGGTGGTAAAACGTGCTGTGAAGCTCCTATCGGAAAGCTAAAGTGACCCAAATTTTTTTCAAAATTTTTAGAGTGCTCTGAGCTTGGTCCCAGGTCGCTAGGACCTCGGGAAGGGGTAGACCCCGTATTACACCTTCGGGCGGGTTTGGCGAAAAAGTCCGGCTAAACCACATTGACAAACCTGTGTGTGTGTGTGTGTGTGTGTGTGTGTGTGTGTGTTGAAGTAATTAATGTTCATGTGTTTCAGTGGTTCCTGCCTCTGTTTAGAGCTGATTAAAAGAAGAAGCTTCTCAAGACTGAAGGCCTGATGTGGACCAGCAGGACTCAGAGCCTCTTATCATAGAGACCAGTCTGGTGGGAGACCAACTCAATATGGAGGAGACCGATATCAAGTTTTTGGTCACTAAAGTTTCTTTAAAGAGTGATAAGGATAAAAAAACTTACCAGGCAGGAATCCAGATTTAAAGACTCACAAAGGCAGTTCAAGCTCTTCACAGACTGATGTTAATGAGTACGATGAAGAGGATGGTGAAATGACCAATCTAGACTCTCTGCTAAAGAACTCATCAGACTCTGAATCAGAACATGAAGACAGTAAGAAAGACTGGAAGGAGAGCAGGGCTCCTGAATCAGAAGTAAAAACTGTCAACAAATCTTTGAGCTGCTCTGAGTGTGGTAAGCAGTATGTCAGTAACCGGACTCTTCAAAGACACATGACAAGTCATTCAGGAGTGAAGTCTTCAAGATGACTGCTTAATAAGAAATGTGTTGTAAAGAAGAAAAATGTAGAGTCATGCAGGAAAGTCCAGGCAAGACCAAAATCAATAAGCTATGATGACTGTGGTAAAAGATTTACTTCCAAATCAAATTTAAACCAACACATGAGAGTCCACACAGGAGGCAAGCCATTTCCTTGTGAACTTTGTGGACAAATTTAGTGAAAAGGCATATTTAAACACACACATGAAAGTCCACACCGGAGAAAAGCCATTTCCTTGTGAACTTTGTGGACAAAGATTTAGTCGGAAGGACAGTTTAAACTCACACATGAGAGTCCACACAGGAGACAAGCCGTTTCCTTGTGAACTTTGTGGACAAAGATTTAGTCAGAAGGCCGGTTTAAACACACACGTGAGAGTCCACACAGGAGACAAGCCGTTTCCTTGTGAACTTTGTGGACAAAGATTTAGTGATAATTCTAATTTAAACTCACATATGAGAGTCCACACAGGAGACAAGCCGTTTCCTTGTGAACTTTGCGGAAAAAGATTTAGTCAGAAGACAAATTTAAACAAACACATGAGAGTCCACACAGGAGACAAGCCGTTTCCTTGTGAACTTTGTGGAAAAAGATTTAGTCAGAAGACAAATTTAAACAAACACATGAGAGTCCACACAGGAGACAAGCCGTTTCCTTGTGAACTTTGTGGACAAAGATTTAGTGATCATTCTAATTTAAACTCACATATGAGAGTCCACACAGGAGACAAGCCGTTTCCTTGTGAAGTTTGTGGACAAAGATTTAGTCGGAAGGACAGTTTAAACTTGCACATGAGAGTCCACACAGGAGAAAAGCTGTTTCCTTGTGAAGTTTGTGGACAAAGATTTAGTCGGAAGGACAGTTTAAACTCGCACGTGAGAGTCCACACAGGAGACAAGCCGTTTCCTTGTTAACTTTGTGGACAAAGATTTAGTGATAATTCTAATTTAAACTCACATATGAGAGTCCACACAGGAGACAAGCCGTTTCCTTGTTAACTTTGTGGACAAAGATTTAGTGATAATTCTAATTTAAACTCACACATGAGGGTCCACACAGGAATGAAAACTTTCTGACTGAAAATATTAAAATAATTATTATAGGCCATGAGATGCAACTGGTATCTTAACACCCAAATAAACTTTGTATTGATTTTTTCAGAAATATTATGTAACAATTTCCCAATCTATGATTTGCTCATAGTTTCTCAAAAAGACTCTAAAAACAAACTAAATCTTAGATATAATTTGAACTATAGATTTTGGTTCAAAAATACTGGTTCAGTGGTTGTGTAATATGTGGAGAGAACTAGCCCGGTTAAAACCAGACCCTTGTCCTTCGCTTCGTACTAGGGTCTGGACTTTCTGTTATAGAGAACCGATTCTTGCTGGAGGCATGGCCTCTGCTGAGGAACAAAACCATTGGATCTTAGAAAAATTTTGAACAGGGAAAGCATTCTGCTCCCTCCCCCTCAGAGCCATATATGCCTCTGTTTCGCCGTGCTCTGCTGAACTTGAGATCAGCTCCGCCTCCTGCTGCGCCTCCTCCACACGCCTCTCGCTGCCGCTGCATATTCTGTGTTTATATGTTAATAAAACGTTCTAAAAAATAAAATAAAACCATGGAGCGTTGGTCCAGCACACCAGAAGACCAGAAAATCTGCAGGGTCTCGGGCAGCAACGTAAAACCCAAGTTTAATTCTCTCGTGACAACCTCAGTCATTTCCTCATTCATTGCACTCAGCGGAGGGAGAGGAGGAGGAGGAGGGAGCGATCACTTGACTTTTGGCAAAAAAACAAAAGAAAACTCCAGATAAGGGATTAAGAAGGGGAATTTAATACATTTGTGTCACATATAAAACAGTCCTGCATCGCTTTGAATGAGAACATGCGGATGCTTGCTGGCTGCGCGCTGGGACAGGTAGGGGCCCACAGCCCTCCTGACACTGAACAACATACACAATATTACTCTGTTTGTGCCAGGGGACTGGATCTTGGGATGAACCAGTCTTTGCCGTAATGTATTTTGGGGTTTAAAAGCCACTGGAACATTGTGTTTAGAAAATAAACGTCTCAATGTCTCTGAAACTCCCACAACATCCGGAATGACCACTGTTCTGGTTCTGGGTTTCTTCTTTTCACCTGATGGCTGGCTGGAGTCCTTGATGATGTGAGCAGCTGGTTTCGGCTGTCATCAGCAAACTGGTTGATCCACTGTGAGAGGGTGCCATTTATAAGACTGAACTGAATACAGCATCTCAGACTGAGGAAGTCTTTCAGATGAAAGACGAAACGTTTCTACAATTTTTTTGCTTTGTTTTGTTTTGTTTTTTGAATGTCCAAAGGACCAGACTTAGCTTTTTTATATTTTTCTACCTGGATTATTGAGCATGCATCAGGGTATTATAATTACATTAATTATACAGTCGGGGTACACCCACTGTAAAGATTAGGGACACAACTTCTCAGTCCCGAATGGGCAGTACACCAAAGTCAGTTTGTTTTGGAGCAGCTGAGCTGAGCAGATGGTAAAACAGTTGCTGAAAGTTGCTGGGAGGAGAACTATCAGGAGAAGCAGCCATGATGAAGAAGTTGTCCTGGTAGAGAGTTGGCTCTGAGTCAACCCAGAAGTCCTAAAATGCTCAAACAACCTGAAGCATGGTGCACGCTGCTGAAGGAGACGTACTTCTGAAAGAAAACATCCTTTTTCCAGTGACAACGTGAATCTCCGGCCTCATCACATCTGTTGTAGTAATGAGAAAAATGGATAAAACTCCCTGGTAGGATGAGACATCTTCCTTTGTTGACAAACCAACAAGTGTCAACTTTGTTTACATGATTTAATTCACAAATCTGAGATAAATGTACCTAAATTTTAACATTAGAATTAAAAACCTTAGTCCAAATTTAATCTACTTCTCAAAGTCTCTTTTAATTACGTTGTTCACTTTCTGAAATAATACTGTTTGTTATTCATCCATATTTCATATTTGCCATAATTTTCATATTGTCATCATTCAAACTGAAAATAAACAACAGAATCGTGTATTTAAATTACCAGATTCTTTGTCTTCAAGAGAGGAGGATTAAGTTTGCTACAGTAACTCACGTAAAAATATATTTTGTGGGGTGGGGCCAGCCAACATTACAATTAGCATGAACATCTGTTAATAGGTAATCAAACCAAGCCTTCCCCTACAATTACTACAATGTCATTCCTGTAAGCTGAATAATGTTTACATCATGCATTAACTTCAAAATATGGATGAAACAATGTCAGAACCGTCCAGGTTAAACTCCAATGTTACTGTAGTATTAGGCTACTTTTCTACATGAAGCTAAAATTATCTGAAACCATCCTGCACCTAACTCAAGTGGAGTTTGTTTGCCCCCAGTGAGTTGCCACAAACTCAAAAACCCAGTATAGGATTTGTCCCATGACCTATTAAAGACACACAAGAGGTCACACAGAACTGAAGTGTTTAGTTCTCAGGTTTGTTGTTAAATAATGTGAGGTGTGGAGGTTTGTGATCCGTTACCACAGTTACTGTTCACATCTGTAGATTGTGTATTCTGAATGCTGTTTATGTTTTTGTCAGGGGAAACATGTATGTGTGATACTTCATTTATGATCCTAATGTGTGAGCCTTCTTATCTCATTCGGTGTCATTTTATCTGAATTGTTTGTTATTGTAATGCTTTGGTATCACTGTTTGTAGAATGATGGTTCAGTAACAGCTGGCTAGATGCTAATCATTCCCCTCCTCCGCTGTAAGGAACCTTGAGGATGTTTTCTTTTGTGAGACTGTTCTTTATAGTAGCTTTCTGAGTTTGGTTCTGTAAATGCTAGAACAAGACTAGGATCAGAACCAAGGCAGAGTAAGCATTGGGAGTTTTGTGTACTTGTAATGTGTTGACATTCTGAATTCTGACTGTTCCTCCAAAGCTTTATGTTATTAGATTTGATGAAATCTACACGTGATTGTTTTAGAATCAGGTTTTTCTAACATCTTTTTTATTTATTTTTACTTGAACCTATTCCCTGTATACCAAATTAACTAGGGATGCACCGATCCACTTTTTTTCCACTTCCGATACCTGTGATTTGGTCTCGAGTGAGACCGATCCGATGCCGATCTGATACAGAAAAGCAGTGCTGAATTAACAAAAATGGCTAAATCATGTCATCTGGACCCGTTTCTGAAACAGGTCCAGATGACATGATTTAGCCATTTTTGTTGTTGTCTACCTGGATGATGGAGCTTACAAACCCAGCGCTGAATTAACTTTACACATTTTTTAAAACACAAACATGAATGTACTGAATTACAAATTTACTGAAAACTGTGCACCAGAGCAGCACACTTAAACACACCAAGAGTTTTACAAGCTTGGTCAAACATGTAACAACAACACAACTTTCATTTGTTCAGTCTGTTCGCTAGTGTGTGATGTCACTCAGAGAACAAAGCATAGAATTAGAGTGAATAGATCTGACCAGTCATGGATTGGTCATAATCATATTGTCACCAGTACCCGATTTAGAAGATTTTTTTTCTTCCCGATATCGGTACCAATCCCGATATTGTATCGGTTCGGTGCATCTCTAAAATTAACCTTCCAAGAATAAATTTTATTTTATCTTAAGGCAGTGTTTCCCCTACCATTATACAAGCAGGGCACCCTGCCCCGTCAACAGAACCAACCATCTACTGACCCCAACCACCTGTCAGCACTGACGTAACGCTAAACTTGTGGCTCGCAATACAGGTGCACAAGCTAAAAAGCTAAAGGCAGCCTCTTCCCTCGTGCTGAACCCACATGCTGAACCCCACCCCCCACTTGAAAACTGTCAGTACAAACAACACGTGGCGAGATGAGAGCCCCGCTATGGCAAGTTATTTAGGGGAAACACTGACCAGTAGTTTTTACTTAGTTTATGTGTGTACATATTCTTGATTTTTCTTTGTTCTTTTGCATTAGAATGGGAAAAAAGCACAACTCAAAATCCACCACAGACCTCGTCAGCAGTTGCATCTTTTATCTGAATGACTACAAATTGAAAGGGTAACTGTGCTGTTGCAGACAAATAACTGTTGGAAATCATAATCAAAGTGTTGTCACCCTGACAGTTATTTTTTACAATAATTTAATGTCTTAATTATGTTTTTCATATGTTATTGTTATGCTTTTCAGTAGTGACAATAGTTATGTCACATTTTATTAGTTGGTGTAGTAATAAAAATGAAAGCAGATTTAAAAAAAAAAATTTTCAAAAAAAAAAAAACATTTTTGTTTTGCAGTCTTTAAAATAACAACAACCTCTTTCTCAATAATGGCATACCAGTCTGATAAAATGTTATATTAGCTAATAAATATCTACACTTTTACACAACATTGTTGTTTAGTTTGTCACTGTTTTCTAAAGTGAACATGTGTTCCTGCATAAAAACGGTGACAAACTAAATTAAAGCTGCAAGCAGCATTGAGGCCCTCGCAGCAAAGCGCCGCTTCAGCCTTACGGTGACCACGGGTGCTCCATCTAGTCCACCCAGTTGCCATTGCAAACGCTCCCATTCCTATCCTGCACCTGTTGACCAGGGTGTGCATTTGCCAAATCTTCGAACTCCCCTTCTGCCCATATCAGTACGAGTCCAGCTGCAAGATTTACAAGTTTGGCTGAAATGTGACCTTTCAGGCAGGAGTTATTGTGACTTCCTGTTTTGTGACTTCAGTCTAAGCACCTCAGACTGAGAAGTCTTTCACATGAAAGAAGAAATGTTTCTACATTTTGTTTTGTTTTTTGAATGTCCAGATGACCAGACTTCACTTTTTAGATGTTTCTACCTGGATTATTGAGCATGCATCAGGATGTCTATATTTAAAATTCTATACTGTATAGAGAATATAGATGTTTTTGCAGAATCTGGTTAATCAGATTTAATTCAGTTCAGTTTATTTATACAACAGAAGTCGTCTCAGGCCACTGAACAGAAATGGTCATATGTAAAAATAATAATTTAACATTATTTATCTGAAGAGCAGACTGCTTTGAGTTTAACTTATCACAGAACTCTCATTAGCAGGATGCTGGACACGCCTCCAGAATCAGTCCTAAAGTGCAAATCCAGGCTGAGCTGAGCTGTGTGGGGACTGATTAGGAGCAGTGCAAATGGGGCATAAGTTTAATGCAGAGGGTATTTTGAAAATTTACAGGTGGTGCTCTTGAGCCGTTTCTGTTGTGATTTTTGACACGCCCCCAAAATATGTAAACAGTCCTGATGCGTCCTCCAAATTTGTTTTTTGGAATATGTTAAGGCCCACCAAAGGCCAATTCATTTGGCGGAAACATTTCAGCTCTGGCCTGAAACACTACAATTACAATAGACCTTCGCAGCGCTTAGCTGCTCGGGCCTAACTAGTGCTGTCGTGCAAATGTGTTGATTTATTAGTAGCTCATGTAGCATTCTTTCACAGCAGAATGTTGTTGACAAGGAGTTGTGTTATGAACAATCACATTGGCTGACTTGCAACAAATGTTGGTAGAGAATGAGATGCCATCCCACAGCAGTGTGTGACCAAGCTGGTGAGCAGCATGAAGAGGTGCCAGGCTGTTGTGGCTGTGTAAGGTGCTTCTGAGGCTCCAGTTTGTTCCATGAGTAAAATATGTTGTCAATATGATTTGTTTATTAAAACTTATATGTTGAATGCAATAAATGGCACCAAACAAGAGTAAGCAGCAGAATAAGACATTTGGTTTTGTCAGAGAAGATGTGACAAGTTTTACATGAGCATCATCCTCATTTAGTTCATCTCCTAAAATGACAAATTCATCCTAAAGTTCTACTGTTCAAAATATTTATTTGATAATTCAATCATGTTTCCAATCATTTTACAACAAGCTGTTTGGTTTAACAAAACTGTAAATCAATGTTGAAAGTTTATTATCAAATTTCACAATTGATTATGTAAAAGCTTTTGTTTTATTTTGCTGTATTGATTTTATTTTACTTTTGATTACAATAAAGCTTATGGTTGTGGAATAGTTTGCATCCTGGTAATAATTTGAGTGGAATGCACTCATTTATTTTCAATAGAACAAAACATCTTCATTTTAATTTGAGACCTAGTTTTGTGAATCTTACATCAATTGACATCAAATTGCTGGTGCCCTGCTGCAAGTCCAAATTCTTAGTTTACATGTGTTCAAATGTTTCATAAATCAACCAGAAACTGACCATTAGATGACAGTTGAACAAACATTTAGTGACCACCATCATTATTAGTGTTTTTACATCAAGAATCAATTTAGATTCAATTCTGTAAGACCGATGACATTTCATTGTTTCACTTCAATTAGTTTTTGCTGTCTAGATAAAGAACCATTAAGAGGGAGGAGTGGGATCTCTCCAAAACTTTTGAACTTCCATGTTTCCCTGAAAACGGTCCTCAGAGGGATGGTGAAACCCTGACGACTCTCAGGTTCCAGCAGATGCTTCTTCCATTGTTAGGCAGGATTCACAGGTTTCAGGTTTTCCAGCTCACACTTTTTATTCTTTGTATGTACATCTACAAATGATCAAGTTTCTGAGTCAACCCAGTTCAAGATGGCCGCCACAGCCACCTGACCTTAGAAACAAAAAGTTGTCTATAATTCATAAAAAAGGCCTATTCTATACAAAGTCAGGAACATGTTAAATGATAAAGCTCTGTACTTGTTGTACAACACAAATGTTGTTCCACACATGATTTATTCTATTGACATTTGGGGTAAAGCATTTAAAAATTTCATGGAACCATTTTTTTTTGTTACAGAAAAGAGCTATAAGAATAATTACCAGAAAAAGTTATTGTCACCCATCTAGCACACTGTTTCACCAATTGAAGTTGTTAAAGTTCAGTGACTTGGTGGATTACAATATTCTGTCAGTCATGAATAGAGCTTATAAAGAAGAATTACCATTTAATATCCAAATGCTTTTTGTTAAACGTCAAAGCTGTTATAATCGAAAGGGAGAAGACATTTTTGTTAAACCTAAATACAGAACAAGTTCGAGGGGTCGGTCAACCTCCATTCAGGGAATTGGTTTGTGGAATGTTTTGGATACTGAAATTAAAAAATCCACTTCATTATTTAAATTTAAGAAATTAATCAAAACAAAATTATTACAGGCATATATATAAATTGGTTTTTTGGGTGTTACTTTGCAATTCGATGATTATGAGTTATTTTTGTTATGTTATTTGTTGATGATTTTTTTGTTTGTTTGAATTGACTGTTGGTAAAAGGGGGCATATATAATAAAATTTTATCTTCATTCTGCCACCCTTCATTTTATTTCTTAATATTGTATAGTCACATTTGTAATTTTTTTTGTGTGTTACATTTTAAAATGAATAAATTTAATTTAAATTTTTAAAGGCCTCATATTCTTTTCCTCCATAAAATAAGTTGTATTCTGACGTGTTTTTGTGTTTTAAAAACTGTTTCTCTATGATCTGCTGTCTTTGCATGAATTCTGAAAATGTACTTTAGAAGTTTTAGTATAGATTAGACACTGATCACTGCAATCAGCTGCAGCTAGTAGAGTTCAAATGTTCAAAAGTTAGTTTCTAATTCATCAACTAGTTGAAGTCATAATTATTCAAGCAGCTAAAAAGTCTTGAAATCATTGGAAGTCATTAATTATTGACTGACTTCAGGTTAGTTTAGATCATTAGTTAGACCCAATATATTTTCCTTATAATAATAATATTCTATATATTTTTGATGAAAATCAAATGGATCAAAGTGATAAAAGGAGTGAAATCATCCAGATCCAGTGAAAATCTATTAAAAGAAGAGATCAAAGGCATGGTCTGATAAACAATCAGACACAGCAGGAAGGAAGGAAGGAAGGAAGGAAGGAAGGAAGGAAGGAAGGAAGGAAGGAAGGAAGGAAGGAAGGAAGGAAGG
>JBBPBX010074624.1:2977-13421 GCA_038048925.1 Garcialebias charrua
GTCATATTTTTATTAAATATGATACGTTCGTAGGTCCCGTTGTTCGTAGGTCGATGGAGTCGTAGGTAGGAGGTCACCTGTATATGGAAATCACATGCAAAGTGTTAAATGGTAAATATTTTAAATGTACTTGTGACATATATGAAACAGAAGTGAAACACATGAAAAAAAATGGTTGTGTGTAAAAAAAAATGAACATCACAAGTGGATAATCATGTTTTCACTAAACGTTGTGTTAAAATTACTTGTCACAAATGTGAAACAGAGATAAAATATACATCTTGTATATACAGGCCTGAAGTTGGATACGACTGAGGGGGTCAAGGTTTTTTTTTTTTTCAGGAGGTTGAACAGCAACATGTTTAAAGGTTTTTGGTACCACGCCAGTGGATAAACGAATGGAAGGACCTAAAGTAGAAAAAAACCTCCTTTAGTAGCTGAGGGGGGACCGCAACAAAGGGGGAACCAGATGGTTTCAGGCTGCACATGACCTGCTCTAAAGACAGAGATTGAACATGAGCATAATTTTATATAGTTTTATAATCTAAAAAAGATAAGTCTGGTCCTCTTTTAGATTTTTCTACCTGGATTATTGAGCATGCATCAGGATTGTTTATAGCTGTTTTATTTTTATATCATTTCTTCTTTTTTTTCTCTCTTTGTGCTCCGGTGAAGACCGACGTGCCCTCTTCTGCTCCATTTCCCTGCTTTGCTCTCTTTCGTCTTGTGAACCCTTTAATGAGCTTCGTTTTTTTCTTGCATATCTTCCTAATTCGAAGGATTTGATCAGCTGGTCTCTCAACAAAATTGATCAACTTCAGGAAGTAACTTGAGGGTAAGGAGGACCCTCTTACCTCGACGGAAACAAATTGGATTCATGATGACAACTAGATTCTGTTTGGGCTGGTGAAATCTGGATTGTCTACAAATTTGTGTGAAATGTGTCGAAGCTTGGCAGCACTCAGACTGAATTATGTGGAACTGTGTCAGAGAGCTGGAGCAGACTGTTATCACAACTATGAACTTTCTGGCAGCAACCACGAACAGTGGGAATAATCTCGGAGAAGCTGTGAGCTCGACTTTCAGCGTAATGAATCGTCTGTTTGGAGTCACCATCAGAGAAATGTACCAGCGAGACTTTAAAAGGCAGAATCAGCAATTTATGAGTTCTGCCTGACAAACTGTGGCCTTGACTGCGGACTCATCAACTTCTTCTGGCCTGTTTTGAAAAAAAAAAACAAAGACACTTTCTGTCTCCTCAACCCTCCCTTCCCCAAGGCCGTGGGCATGTGACAGAATCTCAACCGAGCTGATGATAATAACACCTCTTATCTGGACTATGCTATGACCTTCCCTTTAAAAGTCAATGGCCCTCATGCACGAACATGTTCGTATTTTTATCCTAAATTTCTCCTACTTTTGTTCGTACGAAGCGTTCGTACGAACATGCCACGTCAGATTCAACAAACTCTTCTATCCACAGGAAAAGTGTGTAAATGGCTGTGAAAATATGATGAATCCCACCTGTTCTATCAACCTGCGCGTGCACGCGGAGAGGTTATTTACATAATCCCCACCCCTCAAAACACCATATAAGGCTACGTTTCCTGCCTCAGAGGCAAAACGTGTTCGTTCATAAAATGACAGCGAAAAGTAAAAAAGAAGAACTCTACCGGTGCGGAGATTGTCTGTCCTTATTAGCAGCGTCACTCATGGGAGTAAATGACCAACTAATGCCAAAGAATGTTTGTTTATAAGAAATGTGGACCTTGAAATATACACGTGACCTGGTGGCACACTGGATAAAGCATTGCACTGCTTATCGAGACCTCGTGGGTTTGAGTCCCACGAGGTTTGATTGTTTTTGTTTTTTCTTCCTTCTTTCTTTAGATTATTTATTCATTCCAGATTAAAAAGACTTTATGCTTGATTTCTTGTTGTATTGTAAATAGTTTTCTTGTGTTTTTTAAATCTGGAATGAATTAAAAGGAGAAGAAAACGTTGTCCCATGTGGGACTCGAACCCATAAGGTTCGGCACTGCGACGCAACGCTCTACTGATTGAGCTATCTGACAGCTATGACTGCAACAGGAGGAGGTCAATGTAAAGTCTGCGTTACCGAAGTCTGCGTTACCGAGACAAATTAAACTTAAATTAATTCATAATTTAAGTTGGTTTCAGTTTGAGATCTTCATATTGATATTGTAGTGTTAGAAAACGGCATTGATAACAAATTGATTTTAATTTAAATACTTTAATCCGTTAGTCATTATTACATTTAAAATTATAATTCGACTTCAAACAGAACCTATTGTCAAGAACAATTGTGGTGCGTGACTTTTTTAAACTCTAAATATTTTCTAAATAACGAAATATGAAGTTATTAGTGGAGAAATTCCATCTGGAAGACAGCAGACTGACGCTCCTAAAATATACGACAGGTCCGGACCACTCGTAAATTGTTCGTATCTGAAAGAAATCATAGGATACGAAAACATTGTTGAATGTCGCAAATTATCCTAAATCACTCGTACGCACAGTTTAAGAACAAATCTGTGCGTACGAATGGTTCGTGCATGAGTGCATTTGGGCAGCACGGTGGCACAACTGGTAGAGCTGCTGCCTCTCAGCGAGAAGGTTGCCGGTTCAAATCCCGGTCCGGGGCCTTTCTGGGTGGAGTTTGCATGTTCTCCCCGTGCATGCGTGGGTTTCCTCCGGGTACTCCGGTTTCCTCCCACAGACCAAAAAACATGCTTGTTAGGCTGATTGGTGACTCTAAATTGACCCTAGGTGTGAGTGAGAGAGTGGATGGTTGTTTGGTGTGAGTGAGACAGGTCCCTCTTGTAAATGAGTCCCCGTGACTCAACGAGGCTAGCCTGTATAAATAAAGGTTGAATGAATGAAAAAAAGGGCCAATGTCTTCACTAGCCTATATGTATATGTATCACATCTATTTGTGCTTTGCTGTGGTAGGTTTTTTTTATGCCTCAAATCGTGCCCCGTCGAAGACATGTGAGAGATCCTTTTTTAAAATATATTCTCTCATGTTTTTCTTCCCTTTCCTCATCTAAGCAAAAATATTATTCTGAAGAAGAATAAGAGGGCCGCGCTAATTAGCAGCAGCTTTGTGCACTCCGCCCATCTTTCGGACGACTGTACGTACATGTTCTCGTTGTATCTCGGTGAAATGATGAAGCTTATTCTGATTCAGATTAAATCATGTCATCTGGACCTGTTTCTTTACTGTTGTCATCTGTGTTCTTTGTTTAAAATAAGTCTCTTGTAAACGAGTCCTCAAGGCTGAATGAGAATCAATGCTGCAACATCAGTGGACTTATCTAAAAAAGCTAAGTCTGGTCCTCTGGACATAAAAAAAAAAGTGGACTTAGGTTCTGAACTGTTTTCCTGGGCTTCAGAAAAATTAAAAGTACAGTGTTATAAATTTGAATAGTAAAACCATCATATATACTTTAAGTATCTGTTGGAATCCTGGCAAAAACCAATGCAAACATGTTCCTGTTTTTGATTTTCTACATCTGCCTTATAATCTGTCTGTTTTGCTACTTTGACATCTTTGTTATAACTTGTTAAAAAAATCTGTATTTATCTCTTATGTTTGTCTATTGTTGATTGTTCAAGGAAAATCTACTGTTGTTGTTGTTGTCATCATTTTAGTTTGTAGACAGGTCTCTCTTGTAAATGAGTCCTCGAGGCTCAATGAGATTAACCTGACTAAATAAAGGTTGAATGAATATACATCTTATTGATTCTATCTTGCTTGTGAGAATTAAGCTAAATCAGAATGACATGGGCTGCGTTGTGTTCCTGTATTGAGAGCACACATAACATACAAAAATAAATTAAAAATAACAGTTAAAAATCATCCATCAGTCTCCAGCCCATTCACTCAGCCACTCCTGACAAACCCTCCTCTGCTCCTCGCTCTCCTCCTGAATCTTTTGTTTATTTTCTTTCCTCCTCTCCTCCTTTCTGATCCCTTCCACCTCCTCGTTCTCTTTAGTCTTTCTGTGCTCAAGCAAGGCCTCAACAGTGGTTTCTAATGTCTGTAGCAATCGCTGCGGGACCCATTTAGGATCGACAGCAGGGACAAAGGGGTCTTCAGCCGTGACAAAGAGGTGCTGGGGCTCCAGGGGAATGTGAAGGATGTAGGCGTGCAGCATCATTCTGTACGGAGAGTTGTCTGCTCCCAGACTGTAGGTGAAGTCTCCGACTATAGGGTGGCCGATGGCGCTGCAGTGGACCCTCAACTGGTGGGTTCGCCCTGATGATGAAACAAAACATTGATGAGGAACCAGAAAGGACTGAAAACTAACAACTATTTGGATTTGATTTATTGACGCTTTTGCAAATTGTAACAGCCTTTCACGCCTTTACTCCTTCTATATGACTGGTAACAAATGAGTGGTTACCAGTAAGAGGCTGCAGCAGCACTTTGGTGGCAGGATCTCCATCATACAGCCCGTATTCCAACACCGTCAGCTCAGTCTGGCACGGCTTGGGGTTCTCACAACCTGACGGGACAATAATGGAAAAATAAAGCAACATGTCAAGTTCATGAGGGGTTTTAATGATGGATTTACCACAAGCAAAAATATTTCAAATGAGATTTTCATCCATCCATCCATTTACTTTACCCGCTTCTTCCTTTTCGGGCCATGGGGGGGTCACTGGCACCTATATCCAGCAGTCACTGTGCAAGAGGCGGGGGACACTCTGGACAGTTCGCAAGTCCATCACAGGGACAAATGGAGACAAACTAGACAAATGACCATTCACTCTCTCTCACACACCTAGGGACAATTTAGAGTTACCAATCAGACCAACATGCATGTTTTTAGTCTGTGGGAGAAAACCAGCACATACACGGAGAGAGTATGCAAACTCCACCCAGAATGTATTTGATTGTGTGTTATCACACAAAGTGCAAACCTGTACCGTCTGTTCCTTCGATGCACATCATGTGCGTTTTCCCCTCGGTGGAGTTCTTGCCAATGGAGAAGTCCAGAGTCTGGGTCTCTTGCTCGACCCACCCTCGAAGCTGCGACACAATACAAATGTAATGAGCTGATCAGGCGTTTGTAATAAACATTTAAAGCAGACTTATTGTACTCCTCGAGTAGTAACGGTTTTCTGAGATCTTAAAACAACTGTCCATGACATGTTTTGGGTCAAATACAACAAAAGTTTCACACCTGCCTGAACAGTTCTGTTACTCAGATATAAATAGTTAACAAGGCTGTGTGAAGTAGGGGCACAGAGAGTGCTGCAGAACCTCTTTGTGGATTCCAGAGGATATGCATGTCCAAATGCATAGTTAACGAATTAATGGATGGGGGGATTTTGCACCCTTTATTCCTGTGCAAACTTTAGCATTACATTAAGAAGGGCCTGTTTTATTTTCTCTAAAAGGTAATGTTTATTATAATAATAATAATAATAATAATAATAAATTCAATTTATAACGCACTTTTCATTAATGAAAATCTCAAAGTGCTAAATTATTATAATATTCAGGCACAGTAAAAAAATTGAACTAGCCATAATTTATCTTTTTTTAATGGGTTTACACGTAATTTTTAGCATTAATGAGAATATTTTTTGTTTCAAGGCCCTACATTTTGCTGAGTGACAGAAATTTTGACCTATGTGACTAAAACATTTTATTGCAATGATCTCTGACAGTGATTGTGTTGAATGCTTGTCTCATTTTGTCTGTTTTCCCACCAGGGAGAGGTAGGCTTTAGTGACAGTGCGGTCCTTGAAGCAGCGATAAGCCCGGCCAGCAGCAGCTTTGTTGAGGGCGACACAAAGAGCTCCGCTGGTGGAGAAGTCCAACTGATGACAGAACCTTGTAAAGAAGAGCAAAGTGATGCAACTACAGCTTTTTATTCAATCTGTTCCAACAGAGGCATAAAGGTGATGATTTCCAACCTAAATCCATAATAGGTGCTGGGGTCTGCCAGATGAGGGAAGTGGTGCTGAAGCTGCATCTGCACCGTCTGTTTCTCGTACCACATCTTGCTGTCAATGCGGATGTCCCAGTGTTTGTCCACCACAATGAAGTCGTCACTCTGGTGCAGCACACGAAGGCTGTCGATGCTCGCAGGCTCTGTGCTCATCATGTGCAGCGATCATCAGGCAGCTCACACAACCTTACAGGAGGAAAACATCACTGAGCATTTCAACACAGCTGAGCACTCCAGTCTGAATATGCATGCAATACCACCACAGAGGTGGTATTGCATATCTTTGATCTTAGCTGATATCATTATTGATTTTACCTGATTTTATCACTTGTTTTATTTTATTTATTTATTTTTAAGCAAGCCTAATCTGCATCCACATGATTTTATCTTTGATCTTAGTCGATATTATTATTGATTTTATTTGATTTTATCACTTGTTTTATTTTGATCTTTGCTTTGTTACACTTTGTAGCACTTTGAGATTTTTATTAATGAAAAGTGCATTATAAATTGAATTCATTATTATTATTATTATTATTAGAGGCGTTTGATTTTTTAAAGACAAGGGAAAGCCTAACACTTTTATTTTTGATAACCTATTGTTTTTATTATCAAGTTCCATCAATTTCATTGCATAAAACGCGATAAACGTGGTGATAATGTTTATTATTCATAATTTATTTTCTCCAAAATAGTTGAGTTTTGTGAAAGGAGCAACTTCTGGTTAGCTTATAGCTTCGACGTTATTTTGGCTAGCTGATGTTTACATAAATTAAAAATATTTAATACGAATATTCTAGATAAAATAACCCAGTATTACATAGTCCAAGTTACCACTGTCACTTACTTTTGACTGGTTGACACAAACCTGAGATAAATTATTCCACGATTTGTAAACAAAACTCCCCGATCAAGAAGATGACTACTACGCATGCGCAACAATTTCTTCTTCGCTTCTGTAAATTAAGATCAAACCGCCACCAACTGGTGGAGGGCAGTAGCTACAACTAGGTTTAAAAAGTGAACAGTACAGTAAACAGTTTTTGTGATATTATTGTAGTACTCTTACTGTGGATACAGTTTACTCACTGTTTATATTTCCTTTAATCCCCAAAGAAACAACAATTATTTTAGAAAGTACTGTAATGGAACAATTGTGAAAGCTGTACTGTATGTGGTGATCAAATAGAAATAAACTATAGGCCCTATATACAAAGTAAACCAGTTCACATTAACTGAATACTGTACAATACTGTATCAGCCACTGCAGTAGCTTGGTTTTATCCTTTTTATTGGTATGCTGATGGCAGAAAACAAGGTAAACTTCATTAAATCAAAAAGTTGCCCTGTCTGTCGATACACCCATATTGAAATAAGAACTGCTGATAACATTCATCAACTTGTTGAGCACGGTAGTGGAAGCACCATGTTCTGAGGCAGACTCTTTATTTGACTGATTAGATAAAATGCTTTAAAATGAAGAAACAACATGAAATTGATGGTTTAATGAGCAAAGAGCAAACAGTCTTCACAACTGTGCTTAAAATGTGGCACCACAAAGTTCTCAAAGTAAATGTATTTCTACTGATTCTGTCATAAAGACTAAAAACAATAGTTTTTTTTTTCAGCAGTATGTTGTTGGCTACCAATACAGTCCGATTGTTGAGGGACATTTAGTCAAATATTGGACCTGTTTATGCAATTTTACATCCAAATTTAACACAAATTATTGATCCTGTGATGATTTGTAAATCTACCAGCATTCTTTTTTACAATTATAGATATCATTGTAAACACCTTCAACCCTGCATTATTACAATAAAAAAAAGGACAGGTCATCGATAACTTAGAACCACTAGGGTCGACAGAATAAATAAAAAATAAAAGATTTGACAAAGCAGTTATGGAGGTCATCTGAGGAAAACTAGAAAGATAATCAAAAAGAAGACAGATGAAAACTCACAGGGTCTCAACTGGTTTAAAGGGGTTTAAAATGTTCATCATCAGACAGCAGGGATTATTTGCATTAATATCCATCTGGTTCCTGCATAATCTCTGAGGGGAAAACATGATCTCAAGGTCAAACTCTGATCTCATGTGGTGTAAAGATGGAAATATTTGATAATGTCTGTCTGGAACAAACAGTTCTGAAAAAAAAAATCTCTTTATTACATCAAGTCTGAGTGTGTTTAAAGGCTCAGACAGTCACAATTATTATATAAGTTACATTTTGAATCATGGTCTCTTTGAGTTGGTTTGCATCAGGTGTTGTCTCTCTCACACCTGTTGTGTAATAATCCAACGTGCGGGGTGTCAGATTTTTGCATTTATTTGTCCGTGGGCCGACACGTGTGCTCATGAGAGCGTGCACCTGCAGAGCAGTGGCAGTGGAGGCCCTAAATGTTGCAGCCACACAATAAAAAGCAGATGGAGAGGAGAAGGGCTGCAGGGCGACTGCTGCTGCAGAGGGATACAGATCAGCTCAGGAGGGATCTACTTTTTCTCTTTGTTTTTTAAAAACTCAACTAAAACTGGAACAAATACTGTTTTAACTTTTTCTTTCTTCCTAATCGAAGAAACACCTGGGTGATGTTGCTCATGGTGTGTTTTTGCAGGCTGCTTTGGATGTTTTAAAGCCTTTAGTCTTGTTACCTGCGTGATGAAGGGGCCTTTAACGCCTCATATTAATCCAGGCGTCTGTTTTTCGTGGCTTCGGCTGTGTGGATCAACCCTAAAAGCCTCAGGTCACTTGCACGGTGTCAGTATTTGTTGCTGAATGAGGCTGAGTTCGTGGACCATGCCGAACAAGTCGTTCCTGCAGGCTCGCTGCGACGAGCCCATCTTCACCTCAGACTGGGGCCTCCCTCTGCTGCTCGCTCTGCTGCTGCTGCTGCTCATCTACTCCTTCCTGTACCTTCCTGCCACCAGCCAGAGAGCCCTGCTGGAGCAGGCTCTGAGCAGCAACAACACCACCGCCGCCGCCGCCGCTGCTGCCATCACTCACAAATGAGCTGCTCGGATGGATGAAAACACATCCTTTTTTTTTTCATTCAATCTTTATTTAGGCAGGTTAATCCCATTGAGCCTCGAGGACTCATTTACAAGAGAGACCTGGTTTCAACAAAGAATGATGACAACGACAATGGACTTTCCTTTGACAATCAGTTTATCAGAAGACGAGCAGAACCACATCCAGTCCTGTGGGAACTGTTAGCACCCCTTCTACATAAAGAAAACATGACTATAGCAGCTGCTTTGCTTTGCTTTGCTGCTCTGTCTGTCTGTGAAACTGCTTCTGAGCCTCTCTTGCATATCTTCCGAACAAAAAACTATGGACTTATTTGTCCAGTTGGTCCCTCTACACAATTTGATAACATTTCTTCAAAGAGAAGACGGCTTTAGGCGAGCCGATTTGCCCTGTTAGCATGCACACAGCTGGATATCTCACCGACTTCAAGACTTGATGAAGTATCTATCTCTGCTGTCATCTGTGGATCTAAAGGACGCATAATTAATAGGCTATACGATAACTGGTTCCTGCTTTTTGGATTCAGCTGGTTTTATCTACAATTAAGAAAGTCGTCTGCAGCAAATTGAGACCCGATCACGCTGCTTGCCTTTGTGATGGCTTGGTTCTTGCCTGTGTACCCGGACTCAGTTGCCTTGGGCAGAATGGATCAGATCTCGGGGATTTTTACTCAGGTACGTTCCATCCGTGTGTGGCCACATAATTTGGACATTTTCTGAACCGTTTTTGGACCAACACAGACTCAAGGTAGATGTCATTATGTTCTGCCTGTACCCAAAACAACTGTGTGAATCTGGCTCCCCCGGCTGACGAAGGCCACTTTATCTGAATACACCTGTAGGACATGTAATCTGACGCTCAAACCTGCCCATCGGGGAACTCCGTCAACCAGAGTGAACCAGCTGAATAAACATTCTGTCATCATTTCAGGACTCTTGGATTCTCATTAGTGTTGACCTTGGCCATTCCCCGACATCATCGAGAATGTTTACGGATCTCATCAGAGGGAGCTGGTTGATTATTCCATCCTTACATTGACCTCGAGAGCGTCTATGGACATTGCTCATCGTTCTCAGTGTCTCCCCCCTCCCCCGCGGAATGTCTACATCATTATGTGCTTGTTCGAGGTGTTTTTTAATATTATAATTTTTTTTCTCAGGCTAGAAGAAATATTTTAATAGGAATTTTTTCGCCTCCATTTCCTAATGTGTCTAACTTCATTACTTTTTGTCTGTTTAAGCAGATCTCACTTGTAAATGAGTCTTCGAGGCTCAATGTGACTTATCTGTCTAAATAAAGGTTAAATGAAAAAAATAATGTCCTTTTTTTTTGGTGCATTCATGTGTTTTGTATGTAGAGTTTTGTTAAGTCATCATATGACATCTAATTAATCCAATAGACTTTTTACACTCATAATATATATATATAT
>JBBPBX010074625.1:0-17535 GCA_038048925.1 Garcialebias charrua
CTTTCCTGTTTCTTTTTACAGACATGATCAGCCTCGGCCAGCTGTAGGTGCGCGCGCACACTGACTGACGATATGACGTCTTTGTTTTAGCTAAGGTCCTACTTGGAACATAAAATTAGAAAAGATAAATAAATTCACAGACCTTTTTTTAGACGCCAGAAAGGGAAAAATATAGTTGTGTAGGTTTTAAAAAATTTAATACCTCGTCAGATGACGTGTATTACTTTTTAATACTTTTTAATGGCCTTAATTTGTGTTAATTTCATTTACTACCTTTTACTACCTTTTACAACCCCGCGGATACCCTGTTATGGTTACGCATCCCAACAAATGTCCAAAACTAAAAAAGTTTCTGTAAAAATCCTTCCAGCTGCACAGCATCTGGCACCAGAGGAAACAATCATCACATAAAAAAAGTGATTTACATCCAGACAAAGAGGAATTAATGTTTCCAAAAGCAAAATCTCAGCATGAATGTAACAGAGCTGCTCCAACATGCAGCCCCCCAGAGAGGCGTAATTTTAGAACAAATATTTGTTGCTGCCTTTAATATTTTCAGGTTTATGTCGGGCAGAGTTGATGCTCCAAACACACAGACTGAAGCACATCCGGCTAAAACACCAGCTTCAATCGAAAATGTCTTTAACTCTAGCAGTAACCCACACTTTTAAGCTCTCTGTTTACTATTCGCCCACTCTAAATACACACGGACCTCTTTCCTGCGGAAAAGCAAGCAGCACAAAAAGGCAAAAATAAAAACACGAACAGAAATGCTTTAAGCTGTTCCACATATTTCTGCTACATCCTACAGAAGAGAGAACACCAAACGACTTATTTATAAGTCATTATTATAACTATTTATTTATAAATAATTATAATTATTTATAAATAACTTCTTTATAAACAAAGACCTAGCATTCCTGGAAGGAACGCAGATCGCCCGCCGTGCTTCGTGTCAAAGTTTTAAACCGGAATCATCTCGTGCTGAAAAATGACAAAGTTGTAGGTATTTTGGTCCAACCCTGAAAATATTATGCAAGCTCACACTCACGAGCTGTGGATGACACTCAGTTACTACCACAACTTTGGCACATTATTTGTACAATTCAATGTCACATTACTTCACAAGATTTTAGTTGAAATCCAAATCTGTCCATTCATGAGAAAACTGGCTGACGGACAAAAACAGTATTGGCCGCCATTCACCTGCGGTCAATAATAAAGTCTTATTGAAGCCAACTACAGATTTGTTTCTGCCTTTTTCATGAGTTTATTGGATCGTAGTCTCAGGTTTACATCAACAGATATTTTCAATATCATCCACTGCAATAAAAGAGAAGCAATCATGTAACTGCCCGTGTCTGTTCATTTGTCTTGTGTTTTTTTTTGGTAGTGAACCCAACTAAAGATTTGCTGAAGCAAATTGACTGTAGCCAACATAAAAGTTGCTATAACGCAGTCATTTATACAAATATTGAGCAACAATGTGGCATGGCAGTTGCAGAGAATACACAGCCAGAACACTTGCAGATTTTGACGTAAAAAAAACAACAACGTGTGAGCAACGTGCATCCTTTCAAGAAATGCTAGTTTGTTTGATTTTGAGGAGAGCTCTCTGCCTTCATCCTTTGAAACGACATACAATACTTAAAGTCCATGACCCACCATGTTTTCAAATTGCATCACCATTAATATTTAGTAGTTAATTAAATAATGAAACAGGAGCGTTTATTTATATTGTAGAGAAATAACGCTAAATGTGTTATTTCATGATTTATAGCAGATTTTAGCCGCAGCTCCAGGAAAATCTGCCCCTCTCCATATATGGGCATTGACGTCACTCAAGTATCCGCCTTCTAAAAAATAAATAAAAACAAAGCGCTGGTCCAGCTGTACCCAGCTGCACCAGGAAATATTTAGAGATCGCGCATCCACTAGTTGAATTCGCTTGCTTGCGACAAATTTATTAATTTCCTCATGAAGCCGGCTGGCTATTTATTCTCTCCCCGTGACCTGTCAATCAAAACAGTGACAGGTCGGGGGTACAGAATTAAAATGCAGCCGACAGCTTTAACCGCAGCGGTGTTATATCTTATTAAAAAGTTCTAAAAAATAAATAAAAACAGAGCGCTGGTCCTGAACTCACAACTGCACCAGGAAATATTTAGAGATCGCGCATCCACGTACAGTTTAACTGCAGTTTTAACTCTCACTGTCATAAACCTCCATCGCGAACTCACTCCTGCCTTCTGACTGGATCCTTTATTGACGTCACTCCGGACTTCGGCAATCTTCGGCCGGGTTTCCGGAAGTTTCCCGGACTCTGTTGTTTTTTGTTTTGTTTTTTTACACTCGCCTGGCCCAAATGCAAAAATGAAAATAGACATCATATTCTACTACAGTAATTGTCCAATATGGTGAATTGTTACTGTCACGGTGGGTGTTGTCCTTTAAAAAAAAGATTACAATTTTTGGTGCTGTTCTACATCCTTTTCTTACTCCAGCACTAAAAGGGGTTTCTGTGAGGTTTTACATGAATTAAAAATAATAATAATAATAATAATAAGGAAAAGATGCTCACCAGCCAGTCGATGTGGGATGGAGCTGGAGTGCTTGCTGAGGTAGGCCTGGTTGAAGCTCTTAGCGTTGCCATCTCCGAACAGCCGGGTGATCTCCTGCTTCAGCACTGTCCTGACCGCCTCCGGCAGCTCCTTGCTCTCTGAAACTGAACGAGAAAAACAGAAAGACTGATTGAAGCAAAGAAGAGAAGGCACTTCCATAACTGGGCCAGTTCAGTCACAAACCAGGTCCTACCTCCTTTGAAGAAGCGCACTAAACACTGATGAAGCCACGGGTGGTCCGGGTCAATGGCCAGTGCTCTCTTCACTGCTTGTAGCATCAACAGGTATTTTTCTAGCAGGAAAACAAGAGACGTGTGAATGATCAAAGGAACATTTAAAGTGAAAACAGGACTGGACGGTAAAGTATCTAAATGGACAACCTTTCCTGAAGTAGATCTCAAAGGCCAGAAGGTGCGTGTCAATTTTGTCTTTGACCAGCTGTTTGAGAGGCATTAAGAACTTGACCGCTTCTTCCACAGGATTTTCTACCTGCGAGCACATTTAAAAAAAAAAAAAAGGACAAACGTGAGCATCACATAAATCTTATTCTGACCGAATCTCCTGCATCATGATTCCCCGTCACCGACCTTGACCAGTTTCTCAGGAATGAGCTCTTCTTTAGGACCTCCGATTTCCTCGTCATCATCTTCCTTCTTCTTCTTCTGGTTCTTTAGCTGCTTCTCCTTCTCAGCGTTTTTCTTTTCTTCCTCCATCTGGGCTTTCTTCTGGGCTCTTCGCTGTTTGTTCCTCAGCTTCTTCAGCTCTTTGTCTGACAGGTTCGCTAAAGGAAAAAAAGGAAGTGGGAAGTTTTAAAGATTGATTTAACGTCATAAACCTCTCTTTATAGCTCAAATGTGATTCTAAATACTTAAAACAATTATTGAGATGTTTAGTAACTAAGGGGAAATGTCATCTCCTCACCGGTGTCTGCCTGCAGCTCTTTGCTGTCGTCAGTCAGGGGATTGTCGTGCAGGCTCAGGTAGATCTGGATGGCTGTGGTGGCAGCTTTGTAGTAGAAAGGATGCATCCGGAGAACGTCTTCCAGCTTCAGGAGGTCCACGTAGGAGCGTAGCGTCATCTTCCTCATGCAGTAAGTGTGAAAGTCGAACTGGTCGTCCGTAATCTCCACAAAATGCTGAACAAATACAATAATACAATTAAATTAATAATTTGAACGGCTGCTGCCAGTTCAGTGAGTAATCAAGAGCAAAACTCCTGATGAAGACTCACTCTTTCGATCTCGTGGCATTTCTTGAGGGCGTCTCCGAACTTGTTCATTGTTTTGTAGGAGAGGGCACATTCCGTCTGGAACCACATGCACTGCATCTCGTTCAAGTTCTCCACAGCGGACGCTCCCTCCTGGGAAACACACAGACCCGTCAGAACATTGAAGAGTAAACATTTTTGGTTGTTTAAAGTTACCTTCTACTGTTGTTGTTCAGAATTATTTTTAACAGAAGTGACCGGCTTTACTCAAGTTCAATGAATGAATTTAGTTAGCTTTTTTTTTTTTTTTTTTTTTTCATTTATAGTAAAGACAGGTTAAGCTGTCGTTTTGAAACCATAATCCAAATACAGTATTTGTACTACCGGGTATATATAGCAGGGCATACCGGTACTGTATACAGAAATTCTTGAGTTAAATTAAGACCTTTTAATACCTTTTTAATACCATCACAATATTTTTTAATACCATCACGACACTGAGCTGCAACTGTAGCGGCAACCTCTTGTACTTCAGTTCAGAGCAACTAATTGTAAAGTGATAGATTACTGTCATTTTCTTCCTAAACTTTGGTAGTAAATGTAGTTTTATAACAATTACTGGATACATCAATTTGCTTATTGCCTCAATAACAGCACTGACCTATTTGTTATTTAAATCTAACCCAAGACAAAAAGTTTAATTGTTCCCACACACAACCTATCTCTAATGACAAACTAAAAATCATAACATTGAAAACAGAACAGTTTAGTTAAAATAATTCAACACTGAAAACATGCACAATTCAAAAATAGAGGGAGAAAAATTATTACCATATTTTTCAGCCTGGAAGTCACAGTTTTTTTGCATAATTTACATGACTTGCAACTTAATAGGCCAAAGTGACATATTTATGGATTTCCCCCATATTTATAAACCATTTTTTGACTGAGATATGGCAGTTTCCATTCATTCTGACTGAAAATATAAATAAATAAATAAATACAGCAATATTTGATGGCCCCAGAGTAGTACCGGTAATAGTTGTATGGCATGAGGTTGATTGTTGTATCATGTAATAGGAAAACATGCTTATAATGACAAATTTAAAAATGTTCAAGACAAAAACAACTGGACTTTATTTATTATAATATACTTTATAGTTTTTCTCTTGCACTTTTTAGAATTTACCATGTCCTTGATGACTGAGAATCTTCACCAGTTATTAATGACTCAATCGGCCTGCCATATTCTCCCCACCTTCATTCTGCTCTCTGCTTGGAACTGTCAATCCAGCTGCACCGCCCCGGTGAAATGGAGCTAATTTGACCATTAAAGTGCATTTATTAAGAAAATGATAGACTGAGACACACCTTTGCTATAATTTCGAGCTAAAAAATAATTGTTTAAGTACTTTTCTTGTTAAATGTTGGAGGATAAAGCCGCGTTCCTCTTTCATGTTTCTTTTTACAGACATTAGCCTCGCCTCGGCCAGCTGTAGGTGCGAACACACACTGACCGACGATATATGACGTCATTGTTTTAGCTAGGTCCTACTCAAACATAAAATTAGAAATGATAAATAAATTCACAGACATTTTTTTAGCCGACAGAACGAGAAAAATATAGTTGTGTAGGTTTTTAAAAAATTAATACCTCTTCAGATGACGTTTATTACTTTTTAATACTTTTTCATCCATCCATTAATTTTCTTCCGCTTATCCGGGGTCGGGTCGCGGGGGTAGCAGCCTAACGCCAAATTTACACTACATGCGGTCCGGCTCTGCCCCGCTCCGCAGGTCGCAGCTGAGCGAGTCCAGTTTTACACTACCTCCGCTCTGCTCAGGTCCGCCTGGATGCGCTGCTCTGGGACGCATGCCCGGGAATTGCGAGATCGCGCGATAAATCAAGTGATAAATAAGTAAGTCAGAACAAAACAATTCATTCGGTGGAAGAAGGAGAACAACAGTAGAGACTGCTGCCTTGATCTTCTCTCGTAAATGAGCGACAGGACATGGTTTGAGCAACAGGAAGTGATGTATTACATTTCAGAATAAAATACTTTATTTATTTCTTGTATTGCGTTTGTAGGCGTAGTCATAAATGATAGTTTGACAGCATTTTTGTACAAATAAATCCGTATAGAGCTAGGATTAAGTCCGCCCGTGGTGATTTTATTTTGTAAATACGGAAGTTGTGCTCGTTCCTTTTCCTGTTTGTGCGACGTAATCTTCAAAAGTTGACTCCGGCACAGCTCCGGCGTCCGGCAGAAATAGAAATATTTCTAATTTTGACGGACTGCCGTCCGCTCGCCGCTACTCGCCGCCGCCATGCGGAGCCAGTGTAAATTGTGTCATTGATTATAATGGGTGCGTATTTGCTGCAGAGGTCAAACCGGAGCAGGGCGGAGCCGGAACGCATGTAGTGTAAATTTGGCGTAAGTAGGGAGGCCCAGACTTCCCTCTCCCCAGCCACTTGGAGCAGCTCCTCTGGGGGAATCCCAAGGCGTTCCCAGCTGGCCTGAGAACGCCTTGGGATTCCCCCAGAGGAGCTGCTCCAAGTGGCTGGGGAGAGGGAAGTCTGGGCCTCCCTACTTATGCCCCTTTTCCACCGGTCAGCTCGGGTTGGTTATTGCGTAATATGTGCGTCGCAGACACCCACTTTACGCCATCTCCACCGGATATTCCGAGCTGCGCCGCGCCAGATTTCTGGTGTGGTTTCTGAGCAGTGACTACCCGCGCTGATGCGCGCCGGGAGGAGGAATGTGAGGAATGTGTGTGGACTCAAGCTGCTTTCACTGAAGCGAGGGAGCGAACACGGAAGTACTGTAAATGATTAACACGGTAAAAACAATTATTTGTTTTTAAAATTATAGCAAAGATGGGTCTTCAGCTGAACGTGTCATTAATAAATTCACGTAGTGGTCAAAACTGCAGGATTTTAAAAACTAGTACCGGTATAGCCGTGCGCACGCGCGTGCGTGCGTGTGCGTGCGGCTGTATTTCCTTAAAATGTAGTTAATAAACAGATATAAAAATATATTTCATAGCTGACTGTTTAGCAGGAGTGTTCCTGAGCTGAACAGCTCCTTAATAATGTCACGTAGTGGTCAAATCTGTAGAATCGTCACGTGCACGCGCGCGCGAGTCGGGAAGCTGTATTTCATTAAAATGTAGCTAAATAACCAGATATAAAAATATGTTTCATAGCTGACTGTTTAGCAGGAGTGTTCCTGAGCTTAACAGCTCCTTAATAATGTCACGTAGTGGTCAAATCTGCTGCATTTAAATTGTTTTGTTTTGACTTCTTCCAAACCTCAGAAAATAAATGATAAAAAATCAAATTTTATTTAAAATAACTCCAACAGGTTACTGTTTGTACATGAACATCTTGTGATTACATTCTGTTAGTAAAAAAAATATATATATCTGCACAGAAGGGGTACAAAAAAGCTGTGGAAACAGAACTAGATGTGACCCGACCCGAATTGAGCCGATCTGAGCTGATCTGATCCGACCCATGCCGAGCGGTGGAAAAGGGGCATTAGGCTTCTACGGCCATTAATACTTTTTAATGGCAGTAATTTGTTAATTTTATTTACTACCTTTTACAACCCCGTGGATACCCTGTATAGTCAGAGCTCGAGATTCAACCGGTCAGCTGCAAACAGAAGCGGCAGCCTTAGCTTTTATCCTGATCACTCTTCCAGGCGCAGCTTTTCTCACCCGTGTGAACTTGGAGCACATCTCCTCTGCCTTTTTGATCATGCCTGCCTTCAGCATGTACTTGGCACACTTGGAGTTGATGAATCTGTCGGCGGTGTCTAGAGCCTGGGCCTCGTCCATCCATTGGGCAGCTTCTCTGATGTTCCCAGCATGCTGCAGGAGAGAGAAAAGGTCAGCGCTCGAGGCGATGGCAGAGAAGCAGCGCCTTTAAAACACAGCTGCGGTGAAAACGTTACCTTGTAAATCTTGGCTTTGATGAGGAAGAGTTCAATGAGTGTAGGTGTGCTCTCGATGGCTGCGTTGATATATTCTAGAGCCAAAGTCTGCTGGCAGATCATGTCGTAATGCTGCGCCAGGAAGTACTGCACCCAGAGCAACGTGGTTGGAGGCTCCTCCTTACCGTCATCTGAAACAGTGAAGTCACCTCATTTACCTCAAACACAGCTGATGACAAACGCATTCATGAGGAAAAGCACTGTGTAAACCAGATGGGACGTCAAACTAATTCAATTTTGAAATGTTCTCACTAGGGCTGGGCCACATCATATCGTTCCCGGTAATACCGGTAAAAAAAGCTTGCCCGGGCAAAAAAGTTATATCATGATATGCTAATTTCATGATGTAATACGTCAGGGCGCCCCGACCCCTTAACAACCTAGCACTTCAAACGACCAAACCGAACTGCGCACCCCCCTCCACCACTCTGTACTGGTGTAACGCTAGCTAAAAAGCTAAAAACAAACAACGCGCGTCTCAGCTTCTCTCCATTCAGCACTGCAGGTACAGACAGCTGAACTGTCTCCCCCTCCCCCCACTGAGCAGCCGGTGCTGCGTCTCCCTCGCTCTAAACGGTCGGTACAAACACGCGCGGCTCAATTGTTTCGAGTTCCACAGTCGGTCCACGAACCGAGGCAGGTGAACAGAGACAGATCAGTCAGAAAATGAATCATTTCTGCATGAATAGATGAAGCTGAAACACCAACAAGCTTCAGGGTCAGCTGATCACCTTGTTACAAGTTCTGGAAATTCTAGCTCATTTAAAGACAACATACATTTTGTTGTAGGTTACATTTATGCTCAACAGATCTTAGGATTCATTTTTTTAAGTTGTTTTAGGAAACTACACCTGCACTTTAGTTTTTGTGGTGGATTTTGTTGATCTATATTTTGTGCAGACTTTTTCAATCTAAATAACAGATCAATTTTATTTTTATACTTGGAGACTGAATACTTTACTAAATAAAGTAATTTCAGTAAAATTACCCCTTGTTGTTTTTTTTTTTTATATAATACTGCAAAGCAACATGTTAAGTTAATTTTGTCAAATAAATACATTTTATTTTTTTTGGTTATATCACGAAATTTATCGTTATCGTGATAATGCTCTGAAATATCACAATATAATTTTTGAGCCATATCGCCCTCCCCAGTTCTCACCGTTCTGGTTGAACATTCGACAGCTTCTTAATGAGGTTTCATAGCCGACCACCAGCTCTTCTATTATCGTCACCTGCAAAGAGAAAAGCACACGACCTCACCAGCTGAACAAAGACGCCTCTGGTTGTTGTTAAATGTAAAAAGATTTTTTGCTTGTGCGGGTTAAAGCATCTGCTGCAGCTGTTTTGTCACCTTTTCTTTCACAGTGTACAGCGATTTGAGCGTGGTGAAGACAGGAGGGCAGCCTTTACTGAAGTTCATCCTCAGATACCTGTCCAGGCACTCCCTGAACTTCTCACCTGGAAAGAGACAGAAAACAAAAAACAATCACATTAAAATACAAAACAAACTAACAAATAATAATCCTCACCAAGCACTGTAGATGGTTTCAGCTCAAATAGAAATGATAAACGCATTATTAGGTTTACCAGATAGGAAGTTGAGGGGAAGCCTGCGAGGAACCAGCCCTTTGGGAAACTTCTCCCAGGTTTCTTCATAGATCTTGAGTTTCTCCTCTACGCTGCCTGAAAAAAACAAATAAATTAAATAATCATAGTAATAACCAGCTCACTGAATATACGTCTAACCAAAAGGAATAAAGAACCATACTTGGCTTTAGGGCGTTCTCCAGGCCGTGGTAATAGGCCCAGTTCTCTGGATTCCTCTCTTGCATACGCCTGTAGACTTCTGCTGCCTCGTCCAGACGTTCCAACTTCAAAAACAACTCCCCTGCAGGAACACGGCTATTTAGCTTTGCGCAACAAATAAATCTAATATGCAGGGACTAGACCAGGGGTCTGCAACCTTTACGATCAAAAGAGCAATTTTTACGACTTCGTTCACAGTAAACCTGTGCGGAGCCGCAACAATCTGCTACTAGGAATGCACGATATTATCGGCATTGCATCGGCCGATAATAGCGATGTAGTGGGCATGACCGTGTCCACTTTGATACACCTGTGTATTTTTGAACTGTTCCAGAGATGACCTTTACTGACCTCTCAGTAAAGCAAGACATTTACCACAAATTATTCCATTAGTTGTAATCTGAAGAACATAGTCACCAAAAGAGACTATTTCTATCTTTGATTTTATTCTAATGTAATCAAAAGAATAACTTTTGTCATTTTCATGATATATGTTATATGCTGTTATTCTTTAAATGTGAAACATCATTGTGTCATTTCTGCAAATGAAAAGGTGGCAAAGTTCAGCTAAAATGTCAAACTGACTTATACAGAAATTGTTTTTGTCGAGTTTCAGCTAAAACTCTCATCTAGCGTCTGAAAGTCTCTCACTCAGATACTTTTCCTAAACAATTTCCTTCTCTGCGCTGAATTTCACCTTGAATAGTGATAACAAGTGGACCAATGAAAAAGAGACAAGTTTCTCTCATCTCGGATCCTTCCTTAAGTTCTAAGCTGTTGCTGGAACGGATGAGTTTGCTGGGAACTTCAAGACATGAAGACGTCCCAAAGAGCTGAATGAATGCCTGTCACCCGCCAAGGACAGTCATTCAGCTAAGGATTGATAACATGCTGTTATGAATCCACTTCGAACGAGCGTAAGCTCAAAACTTTGTTATTCCTTCCTGGAATAAGCTTATCTTGAAGTCAGAGGCCAGGAGCTGACATATTTTCTGATGATCCAAGCGGAACCCAGGAGACGTTGAAAACGTAAACGAATAACCAGTTCGGACGAACTGGGCCTGAAGGACTCTGTGCATCTTACAGGCTGGTGTCATTTCTTTATCAGACTCGTCGTCGAAGGTAAAGAGCTGTTTACAAACGTACCTGGATTTCAGCAGAAATCTGATGAGAAGTGTCATTTCTGGTAACATGCTCAAGATAATTTCCTTTAAACCATCTCTCCATCTTCCTCCTATCTCCTTTCCCTCAATTCTAAGCTGGAAACTATTTAAGTTAAAGAGCCCTCAGACTAAATATGTTTAACATCCTGTATTGAAGTCTGTTGTTACAATTTAAATGTGCTGACGTGTTAAATTGAAAGAAAGTGAAATCATGTC
The DNA here is from genome assembly GCA_038048925.1 of Garcialebias charrua. NCBI lineage: Eukaryota > Metazoa > Chordata > Actinopteri > Cyprinodontiformes > Rivulidae > Garcialebias > Garcialebias charrua. Next base: position 11,014 of record JBBPBX010074625.1, read on the forward strand.
AATCAAGTGTAATGGTGTTAATTTAGTTGATTCATTTTAAATAAATGATAGTGTCATTGACATATCAAACTAAGTTAACGTCTCTGTCACTTAATGGCTTTGTTTATTTATCCATCATAAAGATCACAGAAATATTGGGTAAACTGAAAAAGAAAGAACCCGTGAAATTACTATTCAATCTGAATAAGTAAATTAATTAAGGTAAAGAGGCCAGTAATATTGACCTCCTCATAATCCTTTACAGCGATAAAGTTAAATATTGGACATTCCCTCAAAATAACTCACCGATAGAAACAGACGCAGGCTTTTTAATACATAGTTCCCACACACGTGACTAGAATTCTAGAATTCTGGAATTTCCGCCATTTTAGTAGGATAAACCGACGCGAGCAACCAGAGCTACTCTTGACCAAGGCGCTGTGGTTGGAGTTGAGTTGGAGGAATAAATGTCAGACGAAGCGGTACTGCCCCCTGGTGGAGAAGGGCAACAAGTTGTGAGTTGGAGAAATAAATCATGTCAGACGAAGCGGTATTGCCCCCTGGTGGAGAAGGGCAAAAAGTTGTCACGAAGAAGTTACTCTGAGTGTCCACAACGGAGCAGATTCGCAGCTTTAAATTCATGGATGGATGCTTAAGATCCAGTAACAGAGTTGTGAAGGACGTCCAGAGCTCGTCATTGCTGTCTTCATGTTAATAACAGTTCTGGTGAATGGCAGAGTAAGTGATTACACGTAGATGTGACGTCCCTCGTAGCTATAGCAGCTAAGCTAGCTCTTTGCTAATGGTGTTGTTTACTGCGTGCTAAGCTACGTAGCTTGAGCTACAGTAAATATAACCGATTTTTAACATAACAAAGAATAGCTTAGCTAATGTAACTTGTGCCACAGTAAATATCAGCCATGTGTACTTTAGTAAAAGCTACATCGGCTATGCTAATCTGTGCTACTTTTTTATTTTTTTATCTGTGCTACTTTAAAGCATAGATATTAAAGATCGTTGCTTCAGCTTAACTGATGAGCTTGTTAGTAAGGATGGCTGATATTTCTCACATTACATTATTTATTTAGCCTATGACTGCCTTTCATACTTAAATTAGTGTTAACAAAATAAATTATTTATAATTATTTCTCAGTCATAGTATTAACGTTTCTCAGTAAATGTCAGATATTTATTTTCCACTGTGATTTGCCTTTGTTAATAAAGTTAGTGGTGAAAAGTTACAATTTGGTAACTCCTTTTACCGTAATCCATTAGTTAAATATTGCTTTAAACCCTGAAAGCATTTTGTTTTCTCTTTCTGTGTAAGATGCTGAGTCCCAGGAGATCGATGAAGCTGGATGGATGAAAGATGGATGAATCTGCTTTTCAAATACATTTGGTGTTGCTGTGAAAACACACATTGCTAAATGAACGTGTGCTTACCTTTAGTTTGAATAAAACAGTTGTACCAAGTTTCACCTTGTTTATTTCAATAATTAAGTTGTTGTTTAATGTCCAATAATGAGAAGTTCTACTGCACATAAATAAAACCTACATGTAGTGATTGTTCTTAATTGGCAACTTAACTTACCAGTTTAGTGTTAATTATTAACATGTACAAAACATAAAAACATGCATGTTCCTGTTCATCCTCCAGTAGTAGACTGATAAAGTTCAGAATAAAAGCTATAATTATAAATTCAAAACAATTTAAACTGAATACAATATGAGAACTGTGGGTGATTTTATATATTTTAATGAAATGATTAATCAAAACACTCTTCAACAAGAAACGATGCATCCGAGCGCAGTTTCTGATTTTAAACAAATGAACAGATTTCTCATCATGTGGGACCATCCGACTGGAGCAGCCAACCCCTCCGGATCTGAGACTGGACCCGGGTCTACGAACTATTCACTCATCTGTACCTTAAAAAAATGAAAAGATTAGTAAACATTGTCATTTTTTGCATCACAAAGTTTAAAATAAGACTCCAAGTTTGCTACTCAAAGTATAAAAAATAAATACAGTTGCACCTAACAGCTATCGTACCGGTAAGTGTGGCTGTCAACTTCAGTGTGGGGTTCTGGTCACGAGTGACGGAAGAATGGAGCGTGAGCTTGACAGACGGATTGGTGCAGCATTTGCAGTATTAAGAACCTGTTAATGACCAGATCATTTTTATTATGTCTTGAAACATTAAAGCCTGAAATGGACTGAAAGAGGGTGGACATTTTTTAAACAACTAACACATTGTGTACCTAAAATGTCATTTCTTCCAGGATGACTGGCAGCTAGTTTGCAGAGCTGCAGCAGACTCAGGACCAGCTTCAGTAACACCCTATCAGTAGGATTAGCTGCAGAGGACAAAAAGAAAAAAAGTTTTTATATACAACAGGTTTTTATTCATGCAAAGTTTGTTTTTGTGGAATCACACCGTGACATTTTCTGAGCAGCTCTCGGATCTGCTCTTTGTTGTGAGTTTTGCTTGTTGCATTACCTGTCTCAGTTTGAGACAGTTTATCTGTCATTAACGTGTGTGTATCAGCCTGATGTCACAGGGTAAATAAAGGTTCAAAATAAATCATTAACAAGCAGCTTCCTAACAACAAAGAGTCTAGGATAAACACGGGTGGGACACCTTGTTCCCGTGAGTGTTACGAAGTGGAGGTTAGCATTAGCATAGCGTTGCTAAGCTAACGTCAGTAACAGACAGTAACAGAAGAGCAAGAAACTGAAAAAACTGTTCAAACACACACAGTTTCGCAAAATTATTCACATAGAATCTTTGTTTACCTGACTAGAAGTGATCGGAGCGTATTCTTGATGTTGTGGAGGGCAAATCCTTCCGGTTGATATTACACAGCCAGTAACCTACGCTGCCACTAGTGGTCAGGAAAGGAAGTATTACCAACCAAAATGGCGGAAAACCCGAAATACCTCTTATGTGACGTCACGTGGGAACTATGTATAACATATATATTTATACAGACCCTTTCCAAAAAATTAGAATATCACGGAAAAGTTGTTTAACTTCCATAATTCCATTCAAAAAGTTCATCTTTAATAGACGATAGATTCAGGGCCCACAGTTTAAACAATTTAAAGTATTAATTTGTTTATTTTGACATAATTTGGGCTTCCAGCTCATGAAACCCACGAAAACAGGAATTCAAAAAATTTGAATACTGTGAAGACATCAGCCCACACTACTCAGTTTTTGCGGGGATAAAAAAAAAGAAAAGAAATTAGGATCACAACAAAATCAATAAAAATACAGTATGGTACTTTCAAACCGATATGTCAATCTTCAATACTTGGTGGGGAATCCCTTTGCCTTAATCACTCGATGCGACGAGGTATTGAGACAATCAGCCTGTGGCATTGTCTGGGAGTTATGGAAGCTCAGATCTCCTTGATGCTGTCAGCTCTTCTTTGTTTTTGGGTCTGGTGCCCCTCATCTTCCTCTTGAGAATACCTCATAGATTCTCAATGGGGTTTGGGTCCAGCGGGTTGGCTGGCCAGTCAAGCACTGTGACATGGGCATCAAACCAGGTTTTGGTGCTTCTGGCGGCATGGGCCAGGTCCTGCTGGAAGATAAAATCTGCATCTCCATACAGATCCTCAGCAGAAGGAATCATGAAATCCTCTAAAACATTCTGGTAAGACTGTTGTGGTAACCTTGGATTTAAGAAAGCAGAGTTTACCTACACCCGCACCTGACACTGCACCACAAATCTTGACTGACAGTGGATATTTCACACTGGACCTCAAGCAGTATGGGCTCTGTTCCTCACCCTTCTTCCTCCAAACCCTTGATTTCCGAACGAAAGGCACACTTTACTTTCATCGGAACAGAGGACCAAGGAACCCGACAGCTGAAGCCCATCTCCTGGATGCGTTTGAATGTGGTGGTTTTTGAAGCTGTGACTCCCGCCTCGTTCCACTCTTTCTGGATCTCTGCCAGATTCTGGAATCTTCGTTTTTAAAATCTGCTGAAGCCCATGGTCATCTCCTTTGCTGGTGCATCTTCTCCTGCCACATTTTGCCCTTCCACTAGACTTTCCATTGATCTGTTTGGACACAGCACTCTGTGAACAGCCAGCCTCCTTATCTATTAACTTTTGTGGTTTACCCATCCTACGGAGGGATCAATGATGGTCTTCTGTCCAGATGTTGTCTGCAGTCTTCCCCATATTGAACCAAACAGACATTTGAACCAAAATGAAGCAATTTAATGACACCTGGGGAAACATGTGCAGGTACTTTGAGTTTAGTAGATGATTAGTGTCACACTCAGTTTAAAACATTCATGTCCCGCAACATTTGGGTTGATTTCTTCACAGTATTCTAATTTTTTGAAATCCTGTTTTGGTGGGTTTCATGAGCTGGAAGCCCAACTTATGTAAAAATGAACAAATACTTGAAATTGTTTAAATTGTGGGCCCTGAATCTATCATCTATTAAAGATCAACTTTTTGAATGGAATTATGGAAGTTAAACAACTTTTCCATGATATTCTAATATTTTGGAAAGGGTCTGTATATTATATAACACTTGAACACAAGACTTTAGCTCTGGAGGACTCAGAGGGAGAACCCCACCAAAGATTGCACTCCTATTTTTATTTGTTCATTTCACTTTCCTTCACCTCTAATTTTCACAACTTTGGACTTTTTTTAAGGAATCGGGAAAAGAAAGAAACGACAAACTGACCTCGTGTCTCCTCCACTGCCAGTTTATCACAGATCTGCTTCTCGTAGTTGGACAGGTGCTCCAGGGCCTCCTTGTACAGACCTGCTTCTCTCAGCACCTGGTTCTGATACAGCAGCAGCTCGCTGTACTCGTAGTCCACTTTGTCCGGGGACGTCTGGACAAAACAAACAGAGAACGTGAGGCTCGCTGACTGGCACCAGTGAAAACATTTTGGAGCCGCTGGGCTGGTTTAATGCTGGTCAGGAAACTTTAAACAAGTCTTTGTTGTTTGAGCGTTAGTCGGGTCAGATGGCTCGTTGCGTTTCACAGATGGCACAAAGGCAGGAAGCAGACTGGTCTTATCAGGAGCTGACCAGAGACAAAGAGGGTGAGCCCTACTAAATATGAACAACACTTGTATTCATAACACTGCAGCTGCCAGGAAAAAGACAGAGAGGAGATATATGGATGCAGTTAGCGAGGACATGGAGGTGGAGTGAGATGGAGGAGGATGACTCGTTGTGGAGACCCCTGAAGAGGGAAAAGCTGAAAGACGACGACGTATTCATAACTTCTTACATTTCTATGCTGATGACACAGTTGTTTACTGTCAAGCTAAAACAGTTGCTAAGGCTTTCCAGTTTTTGCAATCCGCTTTTGACATCATCCAGTCTAATTGTTCCGTCTCAAACTTGTACTAAATGCTGAAAAAACAAAAGGGATGTTTTTTTCAAGTAGGAAGTCGGTCCCAGCAGATCTTCCTCTGATTTTATCCTCAAATGGTGTCCCAATTGAGTTTGTTGATTCCTATAAATATTTGGGTATACTGGTTGATTCACAGCTCTCTTTTAAACTCCATGTGGAAAACCTAGTAAAGAAACTGAAAGTTAAACTGGGTTTCTTTTTCAGAAACAGATCATGTCTAACACTGAATGTTAGGAAACGCCTTGTATCTGTGACTTTCCTCCCCTCCATTGATTACGGTGACATTCTCTACATGAATGCTCCTACAAGCACCCTGCGGATGTTGGATGTTGTCTACCATGGTGCTCTAAGATTCATAACTGGCTGTGATTATCGTACCCACCACTGCACCCTGTATTCACTGGTTAACTGGACATCATTAACCTCACGCAGACTCTTCCACTGGTACATTTTCATCTTTAAATCACTTCTCGGTCTGCTGCCCTCATACATCTCCTCCTACATGTCTTTACGTGAGTGCAGCTACAGTGTGCGCTCTCAGGACATCATCACCTGCAGTGTTCCGTCAGTGAGGACTGAACTTGGAAAAAGGGCCTTCTCCTACTCTGCTCCTGCTTCCTGGAATATCTTACAAAAAGATTTGAAGCTCTCGGCCCTGACCTCCCTAAATGGTTTTAAAAATCTTTTGGAAACCTGGCAAAAACCATTGCAGATATGTTCCTGTTTTTGATTTTGTACATCTACCTTGTGGTGTTTTGCTAGTTTTGATACTTTGCATTTCACTTTCTATTTCTCTCCTACGTTTTTTTTCTGTTTGTTGTTTAAGGAAATTCTACCATTGCTGTTCATCATTCTTTAGTTTGTAGCAGGTCGCTTTTGTAAATGAGCCCTCGAGGCTCAATGAGATTTACCTGACTAAATAAAGGTTGAATGAATGAATAACCCTGGTGGCTGTGCAGAAAGCACTCGCGTCTGTCAATCAGAGGTTCAGACGCACAGCATGATGGGAAACCTACCGTATTTATCTCCTTATAAGTCATGTTTTTTTGCACAATTTGTATGCCTGCAACTTATACACCAAAGTGACGTATTTATGGATTTCCCCCATATTTATGAACCAATTTTTGGTTGAGATATGACAA
>JBBPBX010074626.1:0-17535 GCA_038048925.1 Garcialebias charrua
TACACTACACGCGGTCCGTGTCCGCTCCGCTCCGCAGGTCGCAGCTGAGCGAGTCCAAAGTCCACTGCCTCCGCTCAGCTCAGGTCCGCATGGATGCGCCGCTCCAAGACGCATGCGCGGGAATTGCGAGATTGCGCGATAAATCAAGTGATAAATAATGAAGTCAGAACAAAACAATTCATTCGGTGGAAGAAGGAGAACAACAGTAAAGGCTGCCTTGATCTTCTCTCGTAAATAAGCGACAGGACATGGTTTGAGCAACAGGAAGTGATGTTTACATTTCAGAATAAAATACTTTTTTATTTATTTATTTCTTGTATTGCGTTATTAGGTGTAGTCATAGTCATAAATATAATAGTTTAGTCATAGAATAGTCATAAATGATAGTTTGACAGCATTTTTGTACAAATAAATCCGTATAGAGCTAGGATTAGTCCGCCCGTGGTGATTTTATTTTGTAAATACGGAAGTTGTGCTCGTTCCTTTTCCTGTTGGTGCGACGTAATCTTCAAAAGTTGACTCCGGCACAGCTCCGTCATCCGGCAGAAATAGAAAAATTTCTAATTTTGACGGACTGCCGTCCGCTCTCCGCAGCTCGCCGCCGCCGTGCGGAGCCAGTGTAAACTCTCTGTCATTGATTATAATGGGTGCGTATTTGCTGCGGAGGTCAGACCAGAGCGGGGCGGAGCCGGAACGCATGTAGTGTAATTTTGGGGTAAGTGCTTGGTAATACAGTACTGTACATGTATATGGTGCAGTATGTACGTAACGTCGAAAATAGGTTTACGCCGCCGCATAGGAACGGATCTACGTCGTAAGTCAAGGATTACCTGTATAGTCATAATATAGTTAAATTTAATGTTACTTAGGGCTGTAAAATTTTATTTACCGGTATTTGAGGGTGTAAAATTAGAAATATCTTTTCGTCACTGATGTGGATGTAACAATAGTTTCAAAAGTCTTAACACAACAGTAAAGTCAACAATAAAATATCTTTAAAAAAAAGGTTTGTCATAAAAATAGTTGACAAAAGAGTTGTGCAATAGCAATTAGAACAACATGCTGTATCAGAGTCAGAGTCAGAGTCAGAGAGTCTTTATTGTCATTTGCACCGCATGTGGTACATGTGATGAAAACGAGATTATGTACACGAGGTCCCAGTTACATCCAACAACAAATGAAAGAGAAAAACAGTAATAACATCTAGAACTAACTAAGAAAAACATCAACTAGTAATACACTAAGCCTAATATAGTGGGAATAAACAGCAGCACGAACATGAGTTTGTATGAGCAGATGGTCACAGATGAACACAGCAACAAGAAAACAGATCAGCATCAGTATGATGTGATATTTTGCAGTGTTTATTTTTTATTTTATTTATTCATGAGTCTAACAGCCTCAGGGTAGAAGCTGTTCCTCAGTCTAGTGGTTCTACACTTGATGCTCCTCAACCTCCGTCCTGAGGGGAGTGGGGCAAAGAGTGAGTGTGCTGGATGAGTGAGGTCTTTCATGATGCAGGTGGCTCTTTTCCTGCATCTGGAGGTGTAAATGTCTGTGATTGTGGGGAGACTGACTCCAACAGACTTCTGTGCAGCCTTCACCACTCTCTGCAGAGCTTTCCTCTCTTCAACTGTGCAGCCTCCATGCCACACGTTGATGCTGGAGCACAGGATGCTCTCCACTGCACACTGTATAATCATAATTATACATGGACATTTCTAATTGGATTTTGGATCTGGATTTTTATATGCCAACTCAGTAAAAAAAATAAAAAATGAAAAAGGACATTGTGTAAAACGTAAATAAAAACTGAATGTATTAGTTTGTGAATCGCTCCATCACTTGTGATCAATTAATTAATTAATTAAACCTTTATTTAAACAGATAAGTCACATTGAGCCTCGAAGACTCATTTACAAGTGAGATCTGTTGGACAGACAATAAAAGTGGTGAAAAAAGACAAATGGGGTTTGGAGACAAAAAAAATTCTTAACACATTTTTGACCTTTGCTTGAAGGTCAAAAATGTGGTAATGAAAAAAGTCTCGCACACAAGCACATAATGATGTGAAACATGTAAACATGATCCCCCAAACTCTGATGGACAAATTATCCACACTAGGACTTAGCTCCTCCATTTGTAACTGGGTACTGGACTTTTTAACAAACAGACCTCAGTCAGTGAGGATCCACAACTTCTCCTCCTCCACCATAACCCTCAGCACTGGCTCTCCTCAAGGATGTGTGTTGAGCCCTCTCCTGTTCACTCTGCTCACATATGATTGTGCAGCTACCCATCCAGGCTGTCATATTGTAAAGTTTGCAGATGATACAGCTGTGGTGGGATGCATCACAAACAATGATGAGTCCAGCTACAGGCAGGAGGTGGAACACCTGGAGAGCTGGTGCAAAGAGAATAACCTTCACATCAATGTGAAGAAGACAAAGGAGATGATTGTGGACTTCAGAAGGAACAAACACACCCACACCCCACTGAACATAAGATGGATCTGCGTGGAAGTGGTCTCCAGCTACAAGTACTTGGGTGTACACATGAATGATAACCTCAGCTGGAGCAACAACACCACCAGCCTGATCAAGAAAGGTCATCAGAGACTCTACTTCCTCAGACGACTGAGACGAGCTGGTCTGAGCAGCCCAGTCCTCACCTCCTTCTACAGGTGTGCAGTGGAGAGCATCCTGTGCTCCAGCATCAACGTGTGGCATGGAGGCTGCACAGCTGCAGAAAGAAAAGCTTTACAGAGAGTGGTGAAGGCTGCACAGAAGTCTGTTGGAGTCAGTCTCCCCACCATCACAGACATCTACACCTCCAGATGCAGGAAGAGAGCCACCTGCATCATGAAGGACCCCACTCACCCAGCACACACTTTTTGCCCCACTCCCCTCAGGAAGGAGGTTGAGGAGCATTAAGTGTAGAACCACTAGACTGAGGAACAGCTTCTACCCTGAGGCTGTTAGACTCATGAATAAATAACCAGAATAATCACTGCAAAATATCACATCATGTTGCTGCTGATCTGTTTTCATGTTGCTGTGTTCATTTGTGACCATCTGCTCATACAGACTCATGTTTGTGCTGCTGTTTGGAGTAGTGTTTTTCTATGATGTTAGTGCTTAGTTAGCCTGGTTAAAACCAGACCCTTGTCCTTCACTTCGCTTCGTACTAGGGTCTGGGACTTCTCCCATAGACAACGATTTCTCCGGTAGATTTTTGACCGGACCAATCAGAGAACAGAAGGCGGATTACCGGACCAATCAGAGAACAGAAGGCGGAGTTTTGAACGACGTCGACTGACGTCGTCAGTTAAAATGGCTGCCGCCACGAAGGAATTTTCAAGAAAACAAGGTAAAAAACTATTATTTCTTTGCTGAGAAAAAATATATTTCTTAGCTGACGTTATATCAGAAGTGTTCCTGAGCTTAACAGTTCCTAAATCAATTCACGAAATGGTCAAATCTGCTGGATTTAAATAGTTTCGGTTTGACATTTTCCAAACAGCCTCGGGTGCGCTACGAAAATAAATGATAAAAAATCGAATTTTATCTCAAATGTTTATCTAGGCCAACAGTCAGTAAATTAGAGCCATATAATTACACACTGGTAGCAGAAAAAATATCCACCGAGTGGTTTCTGAGCTATTTATCTGAATAGCCTGGACCTCGCCAGGCTAAACTAACAAAACTCCGCCTTCTGTTCTCTGATTGGTCCGGTCAAAAATCAACCGGAGAAATCGTTCTCTATGAGAGAAGTCCCAGACCCTAGTACAAAGCGAAGTGAAGGACAAGGGTCTGGTTTTAACCAGGCTAGTGCTTAGGACCCAGGTTCGAACCCTGGCCACGGCACACCTTGGGGTGTCTATGAGTGCACATCTATTTTCCCCAGCTCCCCGGGCGCTGACTACGGCTGCTCACTGCACCACCTGGTGGTGGTTGGGTTAAATGCAGAGACCAATTTCGTCAAGTATGGGAACATACACAGATGACAAAAATGTGACATTTATTTTTGATTTTGATTTTTGTGTATTTTTAGTTGACGTTTATCTTAGTTCATATCTTAGATGTTATTACTGTTATTCTCTTACATTTTATTGTTGGATGTTACTGGGACACTGTGTACATAATCTCGTTTCATCACATGTACCACATGTAGTGCAAATGACAATAAAGATTCTCTGACTCTCTGACTGACTCATGTTGCGGCTGATCTGTTTCATGTTGCTGCTGATCTGTTTCATGTTGCTGCTGATCTGTTTCATGTTGCTGCTGATCTGTTTCATGTTGCTGCTGATCTGTTTCATGTTGCTGCTGATCTGTTTCATGTTGCTGCTGATCTGTTTCATGTTGCTGCTGATCTGTTTCATGTTGCTGCTGATCTGTTTCATGTTGCTGCTGATCTGTTTCATGTTGCTGCTGATCTGTTTCATGTTGCTGCTGATCTGTTTCATGTTGCTGCTGATCTGTTTCATGTTGCTGCTGATCTGTTTCATGTTGCTGCTGATCTGTTTCATGTTGCTGCTGATCTGTTTCATGTTGCTGCTGATCTGTTTCATGTTGCTGCTGATCTGTTTCATGTTGCTGCTGATCTGTTTCATGTTGCTGCTGATCTGTTTCATGTTGCTGCTGATCTGTTTCATGTTGCTGCTGATCTGTTTCATGTTGCTGCTGATCTGTTTCATGTTGCTGCTGATCTGTTTCATGTTGCTGCTGATCTGTTTCATGTTGCTGCTGATCTGTTTCATGTTGCTGCTGATCTGTTTCATGTTGCTGCTGATCTGTTTCATGTTGCTGCTGATCTGTTTCATGTTGCTGCTGATCTGTTTCATGTTGCTGCTGATCTGTTTCATGTTGCTGTGTTCATTGTGCTCATCTGCTCACACAGACTCATGTTCGTGCTGCTGTTTGGTGTATTGTTTTCTATGATATTAGTGCTTAGCGTATGTTTAGTTGATGTTTTTCTTAATTCATATCTTAGATCTTATAACCTTTTTTCGTTTACATTTTATTGTTGGATGTAACTGGGACCCTGTGAACACAATCTCGTTCCACCACATGTACCACATGTGGTGTGTATGATAATAAAGAAACTCAGACTCTGACTGACTGACTAATATTATTAGCATCTAGCCAAACGGAAATATGTGAGGTAGACATAGATAGCACATGCGCAGTCAGGTCAGTTTTCCACAATCAGAAAAAAAAGATCAGATTAAGTGTTTACATGCATACCGTTCAGATTGTGAATCGGCATAAACCACCCATCTCATTCTGATTACAAATTAATTCAGACTGAGCTGAATCAACAAAGAATAATCCGAATAGGGCGTTTACATTACGCATTTTTTATTCCGAATGGCCGTTTAATCCAATTACCGATACTTATGTCCATGTAAACATAGCTATTGTTTTCTCTTTAGCTTTTAACTTGGTTTGAAATGTTGGTTTTACTGTTTTTAAGTTATTTGTTTTATTGTTTTTTTTCCGTTTGCCATTTTATGAATTGGTAGTTTATTCCTTTTATGGTATCTGTTGATTTTACAGGTTTTTTATGCTTGTATATGTTGGTGTACAGCACTTTTGCCAACTGTGTTGTTTTAAAGTGCTTTATAAATATAGTTGTATTGTATTTATCACAAGAAATATATAAGTGGTAGAATTTACTTTTACAATCCAGCTGCAGAGTACTCCAGGTCCCAGAAATACAAGTAATGGTTGCAGACCCTCCTGTGTAGCCAACATTACAGGCAAAAGAAACACTGGAGCCATCTGGAAATGTATTTTGCTGAACAGCATTGCCCATCAAATGCATGTTGGATCCACCAGATGGTTTAGAACAGCGTGTATCTTTGAAAAATAAAGAAAAGAATGAGAGAAATAAAAGCAAAGCAGTGAAAATGTGAACTGTGAGCTAGGACTGAAAACAGCATTAACATGGCCCATGTCATGGGTTAAACTCACCGTGAGCTGCCAAGTGACATAATCAATAACTCACAAAATAAGCAAATAAAGAAATTAAATAATTACACATGTATTAAGAAAATAAGAATTGCTTGTGGAAGTTAAAAACATTTTTTTTCCATGTAAACGCCCATTTCTGTTCGAACTCCATGCAAAAGATTTTCACTTGTTTTAGGTAATTTTTTTTTTTTTATGAAAAGTTTCATTAGCTTTGTTGTGACAAAACAGATAAACTGCTGGCAGTTGGTCAACATAAACAGTTTCTAACTTTAACATCTAAAATAAAAAAAATAAAAAAAGAACAGAGTAAAAAAAAAACTGACTTGATAGCAACAGATTTTTCATTAGGTCCTTTTGATAATTGCGTGAAAATATTTGAAATAAACAAAAATTTCAGAGTATTTCATCAATTACTCTGTCTATTTATTTTAATAAATTCAAAAAATATGAAAATACGTAATTTGTTTTATTTTTACAGAAAGTGCCTGTTTTGGAGTCATGCTGTTTGAATGTAGAAAATTAAAATCCACATATATCACTTAGCTGGTCTTATTGGGCGGAACACGTGAAGCCTCTTTAATCCTTTTCATTTAAGACTTACCTCTGCAAACTGGGAGTCCAGGTGACCACTGGCTGTTTATGTTACACGTTATGGTAGACGCGCCGATCATTGTGTATCCATTTTTACAGATGTACTTTATTGAAGCAGACATTTTATGTGGAGGTCGAGAACCCTCAACAAACTCACTGTTTGGTATCACAGGATCTTTACATTCAACCCCTGCAAACAAAAATAAAAAGGTAAAAATTAAAAAGACAAAGATACAACTGCAAATAATATGAATGCTCAGACTGAAACACTTACAGACACAATTAGGAGGGTCAGGGAGGAAATGTTCATCTTCAGAACATGTTAATTCTCTTGATCCATTGAGTGTAAATCCAGTGTTACAGGAATAACGTACAACGTCTCTATAAATGTACGACTCCGTCTGTGGGTTGAAGACTCCATTTTCAATTTTCCCAGGTGTAGAACAACTCACCACTGCAAACCAAAAGCATATTAATTAGAATTCAAGCAAATATAGATTTTTAAGTGTATTGTTTTTTTGTTTTTTAACAAAGTGATTGAACCAACCTTCACAAACAGGAGGCCTGTTCAGCCATCCTTGGTCTCCACAACGGATTTCTTTCTTTCCAACTAATATATAACTAATTAGGAGTGTTTAAAAAGAAAGAAAAAAAAAAAACAAGTACATTATAAATTAATATTTCCCACAACATTGACAGGAAGACATGCTCAGATGAACACTCACTTTAATTACACAGTAAAAATTATGTTTTACATTTTACTTCTAAGCTTGTCCACATTAAAATGGTTTGTAGTATATATATATATATATATATATATATATATATATATATATATATATATATACAGGTAGTCCCCGATTTACGAGCGAGATCCGTTACAACGAGGCGCTCGTAAACCGGAAATCTCGTAATTTGGAACGGCCGCCATTTCGCTCGTAAATCCGGAAATCCGCTCGTAAATTGGAACGGTTTTCGCTAGCGCACCTAAAAACACTCTATTTTCATCTAAAAACTACTTTTGAGTGCATAAAAATGATCGGAAACGTGTGTTTATATGCTTAACTTGCTAACTGAAGTGAAAAAACACATGAAAACTCAGTATTTTTTTCGTTTTTTCCAAAAATGTGCAGCTCGTAAGTCTGGAACCTCGCAGATCAGAGCGCTCGTAAATCGGGGACTACCTGTATATATATATATATATATATATATATATATATATATGTATATATATATATATATATATATATATATATATATATATATATTAGGGATGTGCCGATCAGGTTTTTTGAAACCGATACCGATCACCTATGTGTGACGATCACCGATACCGATCACAATTACCGATCGCTTATATGTGTGCCGATCACATATACCGATCACCGATCAGATGGATTGCCTGTAACTTATGAGTGCTGCTTCTGGCTACAAGATCTGAAAACAGATCTTGTAGCCAGAAGCAGCACTCATGTTATTTTCAGAACCATAAAATCACCATTCAGACAAAAACATATTTTTACTCATTTATTTCAGCGAACAAAGTAAATAAAAGTAATTATCAACTGCATTATCAAAGAAAAATGTTTACCTTACTAACTTTCAATAAAAAAAAAGGTTTTTTATTGTTTAAAAAAAAACACATCTATTACTTCATATAAAAAACTAAAATACCCCATTTGCTACTTAAAGCTGCACTGTTGGCTGTTTTTACAAATGGCTTTATAAATACGTAAAGTATCATTATTATTATTATTTTTTAATAATTTCGTGCTTTTTTGAACAACTTCCTGCGGGAACCAGGAACCGTGGCGGTAATGCGCTTAATATGAGTTCGCCAACCGCCATTAAATAGAAGAAGAAGAAGAAGAAGAAGAAGAAGAAGAACCAGGTACCGGAAATACCGCCTTCGCCATTTTACATTCATTAGTTCCAGTCTCGGCACTCGGCAGTCGGCTTTTGGAGGACTGTTTCTCCCATAAGAGGATGCCTCATATGGATAAATTAACTGGAAACACTCCCTGAACTCTGTGAATGTCTCAGGACTGGAGCAGCAGCCGCGATCGCTCCGCCGAGCGCTCCCACAGCACCGCGCGAGACCAGCAGCTCATGGTATGAGCTAAGGCTAACATGCTAAACCGGAGCTGCAGATTCGACAGCCGGCTTTGTGCGATCAGAGGTTCCTGGAGCTCGCCTCGATGTCGGACTGGAAGCAGAAGATATCGGGGGACACCCAGCTAACTTGGAATAACAAAGCCGACAGCCTTTTTGAAGCCGCAGCTAAACTGGACTGCCCGTAACTGCGCAGCGGACTCGGTGGGGCTACTCGGTGGGGCTACATGCTAACAGGTGTTGCTAATGGCGGCGCTGGCAGACGGCTTTTGGTAAGTTATTAAAACGTATTAAAACATTTTAATGACGAATTAGGTTTGTTGTGTTGAAGGACTTCGTTGAACTTCCTCCACGAGGTACTTTTTCGTCGCACGTTTTGCAGTTAGCAAACTTCGCATCACAGGCTCTGTGATCGGTAATTGAAGGCAAAAGCCGATCACATACGCTTTAATGATTATCGACCGATTATGATCGGTGACCGATCGATCGGCACATCCCTAATATATATATATATATACATATATATATATATATATATATATATATATATATATATATATATATATATATATTAGGGATGTGCCGATCGATCGGAAACCGATCAATCGTCACCGATAATCATTAAAGCGGATGTGATCGGCTTTTGCCTTCAATTACCGATCACAGAGCCTGTGATGCGAAGTTTGCTAACTGCAAAACGTGCGACGAAAAAGTACCTCGTGGAAGAATTTCAACGAAGTCCTTCAACACAACAAACCTAATTCGTCATTAAAATGTTTTAATACGTTTTAATAACTTACCAAAAGCCGTCTGCCAGCGCCCCCATAAGCAACACCTGTTAGCATGTAGCCCCACCGAGTAGCCCCACCGAGTCCGCTCCGCTGCGCAGTTACGGGCAGTCCAGTTTAGCTGCGGCTTCAAAAAGGCTGTCGGCTTTGTTATTCCAAGTTAGCTGGGTGTCCCCCGATATCTTCTGCTTCCAGTCCGACATCGAGGCGAGCTCCAGGAACCTCTGATCGCACAAAGCCGGCTGTCTGCTGCAGGTCCGGTTTAGCATGTTAGCCTTAGCTCATACCATGAGCTGCTGGTCTCGCGCGGTGCTGTGTGAGCGCTCGGCGGAGATCGCGGCTGCTGCTCCAGTCCTGAGACATTCACAGAGTTCAGGGAGTGTTTCCAGTTAATTTATCCGTATGAGGCATCCTCTTATGGGAGAAACAGTCCTCCAAAAGCCGACTGCCGAGTGTGGAGGCGGTATTTCCTGGTTCTTCTTCTTCTTCTATAGAGTTTAATGGCGGTTGGCGAACTCATATTAAGCGCATTACCGCCACCTGGTTCCCGCAGGAAGTTGTTCAAAAAAGCACGAAATTATTTAAAAAAAATAATAATAATGATACTTTACGTATTTATAAAGCCATTTGTAAAAACAGCCAACAGTGCAGCTTTAAGTAGCAAATGGGGTATTTTAGTTTTTTATATGAAGTAATAGATGTGTTTTTTTTTTAAACAATAAAATACTTTTTTTTATTTATTGAAAGTTAGTAATGTAAACATTTTTCTTTGATAATGCAGTTGATAATTACTTTTATTTACTTTGTTCTCTGAAATAAATTAGTAAAAATATGTTTTTGTCTGAATTATGGTGATTTTATGGTTCTGAAAATAACATGAGTGCTGCTTCTGGCTACAAGATCTGAAAAGTTTTCAGATCTTGTAGCCAGAAGCAGCACTCATAAATTACAGGTAAGCCATTTGATCGGTGATCGGTGATCGGTTTATGTGATCGGCTCACATATAGGCAATCGGTTTTTTGATCGGTATCGGTGATCGTCACACATAGGTGATCGGTATCGGTATCGGTTTCAAAAAACCTGATCGGCACATCCCTAATATATATATATATATATATATATATATATATATATATATATATATATATATATATATATATACATATATATATATATATATATATANTTGGTGTCCAGGCCTGGAACTGCATCGGGTTTGTGCGGGGGCCTATGAGTCTGTTGCTATTGACATCGGGGGGTCATTGTGTGTGGTCGCTGGTGAGGCTCTTCCGGTTCTCCCCTATGGTCCGATCTGAGGGGTGGGTGAGTGGTTTGTCCTGTTTGGGTGGCCCCGGGAGCTTTGCGCTCAGGGTCCCTCTTGGGGTCTTGGGCTCTGGTCCCCCCTTTGTCTGCCTCGGGTCTTGAGGGTCGGGTCTCTGATGCTTCACAGTCACTATTAAATGTTCTATTAGAGAAGCCTTATACACTTATGCACACTCACAACCAGACACAAATAGATGCAGGGAAGCATATGTAAGTATCGTATGTAGATATGTAGATGAGTATGTGACTGTATATGCATGTATATGTATGTTTGTATATCTACAGGTAGTCCTCGACTTACGAACGAGTTCCGTTCCTACGCACCGTTCGTAAGTCAAAATTGCCGTAAGTCGGAGAACATACCAAAAAATAAATTACTGTACATCCATCCATCTTCTTCCGCTTATCCGGGGTCGGGTCGCGGGGGTAGCAGCCTAAGTAGGGAGGCCCAGACTTCCCTCTCCCCAGCCACTTGGAGCAGTTCCTCCGGGGGAATCCCAAGGCGTTCCCAGGCCAGCCGAGAAACATAGTCCCTCCAGCGCGTCCTGGGTCTTCCTCTGGGTCTCCTCCCGGTGGGACGTGCCCGGAACACCTCACCAGGGAGGCGTCCAGGAGGCATCCTAACCAGATGCCCGAGCCACCTCAACTGGCTCCTCTCGATGTGGAGAAGCAGCGGCTCTACTCCGAGTCCCTCCCGGATGACTGAGCTTCTCACCCTATCTCTAAGGGAGAGTCCAGCCACCCTGCGGAGAAAACTCATTTCAGCCGCTTGTATCCGAGATCTTGTTCTTTCGGTCATAACCCAAAGCTCATGACCATAGATGAGGGTGGGAACGTAGATCGATCGGTAAATTGAGAGCTTTGCCTTTTGACTCAGCTCTCTCTTCACCACGACAGACCGGTACAGCGCCCGCTTCACTGCGGACGCTGCACCTATCCGCCTATCGATCTCACGCTCCAGTTTTCCCTCATTCGTGAACAAGATCCCGAGATACTTAAACTCCTCCACTTGGGGCAGGACCTCCTCCCCGACCCGGAGAGGGCATGCTACCCTTTTCCGGCTCAAGACCATGGCCTCGGATTTGGAGGAACTGATCCTCATCCCGGCCGCATCACACTCGGCTGCAAACCGCTCCAGTGAAAGTTGTAAATCACGAACTGATGAAGCCAGTAGGACCACATCATCTGCAAAAAACAGAGAAGCGATTCTAAGGTCACCAAAACGGATCCTCTCAACACCTTGGCTGCGCCTAGAAATTCTGTCCATAAAAGTTATGAACAGAATCGGTGACAAAGGGCAACCTTGGCGGAGTCCAACTCTCACCGGAAACGAGCCTGACTTACTGCCGGCAATGCGGACCAAGCTCTGACACCGGTCGTACAGGGACCTAACAGCCCTTATCAAAGGGCCTGGTACCCCATACTCCCGGAGTACCCCCCACAGAACCCCCCGAGGGACGCGGTCGAATGCCTTCTCCAAGTCCACAAAACACATGTAAACTGGTTGGGCAAACTCCCACGCACCCTCCAGGACCCTGCTGAGGGTGTAGAGCTGGTCCAGTGTTCCACGACCAGGACGAAAACCACACTGCTCCTCCTGAATCCGAGGTTCGACTATCCGACGGACCCTCCTCTCCAGAACCCCTGAATAGACCTTACCAGGGAGGCTTAAGAGTGTGATCCCCCTATAGTTGGAACACACCCTACGGTCCCCCTTTTTAAATAGGGGAACCACCACCCCAGTCTGCCAATCCAAGGGAACTGCCCCCGATGTCCACGCGATATTGCAGAGTCGCGTAAGCCAACACAACCCTACAACATCCAGAGCCCTAAGGAACTCCGGGCGAATCTCATCCACCCCCGGAGCCTTGCCACCGCGGAGCTTTTTAACCACCTCGGCGACCTCAGCACCAGAGATCGGAGAACCCGACCCAAAGTCCCCAGGCTCTGCTTCCTCAGTGGAAGACGTGCCAGTAGGATTGAGGAGGTCTTCGAAGTATTCCGCCCACCGACTCACAACATCCCGAGTTGAGGTCAGCAGCACGCCACCTCCACCATAAATGGTGTTGGTCTCGTACCTCTTTCCCCCCCTGAGACGCCGGATGGTGGACCAGAATCGCCTCGAAGCCGTACGGAAGTCATTCTCCATGGCCTCTCCGAACTCCTCCCACGCCCGAGTTTTTGCCTCAGCAACCACCCGAGCCGCATGCCGCTTGGACTGCCGGTACCTATCAGCTGCTTCCGGGGTCCCACAAGCCAAAAAGGCCCAATAGGACTCCTTCTTCAGCCTGACAGCATCCCTCACTGCCGGTGTCCACCACCGGGTTCGAGGGTTGCCACCACGACAGGCACCAACAACCTTGCGGCCACAGCTCCGATAAGCTGCCTCGACAATAGAGGCGCGGAACACGGCCCACTCGGACTCCATGTCCCCCGCCTCCCTCGGAACGTGTTCAAAGCTCTCCCGGAGGTGGGAGTTAAAGCTCCGTCTTACGGGAGACTCTGCCAGACGTTCCCAGCAGACCCTCACGATACGTTTGGGTCTGCCAGGTCTGACCGGCATCCTCCCCCACCATCGGAGCCAACTCACCACCAGGTAGTGGTCAGTTGACAGCTCCGCCCCTCTCCTCACCCGAGTGTCCAAGACATGCGGCCGCAGATCAGATGAGACGACAACAAAGTCGATCATCGAACTGCGACCTAGGGTGTCCTGGTGCCAAGAGCACATATGGACACCCTTATGCTTAAACATGGTGTTCGTTATGGACAATCCATGACGAGCACAGAAGTCCAATAACAGAACACCACTCTGGTTCAGATCAGGGGGGCCGTTCCTCCCAACCACACCCCTCCAGGTCTCACTGTCATTGCCCACGTGAGCGTTGAAGTCCCCCAGTAGAACAAGGGAGTCCCCAGGAGGCGCACTCTCCAATACCCCCTCCAAGGACTCCAAAAAGGGTGGGTAGTCTGAGCTGCCGTTTGGTGCATAGGCACAAACAACAGTCAGAGCCCGTCCCCCCACACGTAGGCGAAGGGAGGCTACCCTCTCGTTCACCGGGGTGAACCCCAACGTACAGGCACCAAGATGGGGGGCAACCAGTATGCCCACTCCTGCTCGGCGCCTCTCACCAGGGGCAACTCCAGAGTGGAAGAGTGTCCAACCCCTCTCAAGGAAACTGGTTCCAGAGCCAGAGCCATGCGTTGAGGTGAGTCCGACTATTTCTAGTCGGAACCTCTCAACCTCACACACTAGCTCAGGCTCCTTCCCCACCAGAGAGGTGACATTCCATGTCCCAATGGCCAGCTTCTGTAACCGAGGATCAGACCGCCAGGGTCCCCGCTGTACATTTATTTATTTATTTATAAAAAAAATGTTTTATAAATAAATAACTGTACAGTACTGTACAGTTACCAAGCACTTAGCCTATCCTACCACAGTTTTTAAAGATGAAGGAGTGAGTTGAATTGTCTCCCTTTCACATAAAGCGAGCTAGCTCCCTTTATATGAATGGAGCCTGCAGGGAGGAGGGAGACAATTCAACTCACTCCATCTTTAAAAACTGTGTTAGGATAGGCTAAGTGCTTGGTACCTGTACAGTACTGTACATTTATTTATTTATAAAAAATAAAAATAAATTGTTTTTTGTTTTTAATGAGATGCGTGACGTAAGTCCAAAACGTCGTAAGTCGAGGGAGTCGTAAGTCGAGGACTACCTGTATATATGTAGGTATGGGTATACTGTATCTATTTATAGAAACTTACTGCAAAGCCATTAATATTCTAAGTTCTTTATACATACGTATTTTGTTGCTGTGTTTTGTCATGTTCTTTGCAGGTTTACAGACAGCGGTCGGGTGTTTTGCCTTGTGCTTTCTTTGTGTATATTTCTTATATTTTGTAGTCTTACTTTATGTCTTTCCTTTCTTTGTATCCTTTTTTTAACTCCACTAGCCAATTACTAAAATAAATATTTCATAATAATGGTGTGGAGAGGATGGCTGTAAGGGGAGAAAGGAGGCCATAAATTTTTTTTTTAAAAACTGAAAGCAATGATGTGGAGATGGCAAATGTCAATTCGTAATAGAACATAGATGACAGATCAAAAGTTTAATCTGAGTAAATGTAACATTTAAAGGAAAAATATGTTGATTCAAAATTTCACAGTGTCAACAAATCCCAAAAAAGTTGGGACAAGTAGCAATAAGTGGCTGGAAAAAGGAAATTGAGCATATAATGAACAGCTGGAAGACCAATTAACACTAATTAGGTCAATTGACAACATGATTGGGTATAAAAAGAGCTTCTCAGAGTGTCAGTGTCTCTCAGAAGCCAAGATGGTAAGAGGATCACCAATTCCACCATTGTTGCACAGAAAGATAGTGCAGCAATACCAGAATGGTGTTACCCAGCGTAAAATAGCAAAGACTTTTAAGTTATCATCATCAACCGTGCATAACATCATCAAAAGATTCAGAGAATCTGGAACAATCACTGTGCGTAAGGGTCAAGGCCGTAAAACTCTACTGGATGCTCGTGATCTCCGGGCCCTTAAACGTCACTGCACCTCAAACAGGAATGCCACTGTCAAGGAAATAACAGAATGGGCTCAGGAATACTTCCAGAAAGCATCGTCAGTGAACACAATCCACCGTGCCATCCACCGTTGCAGCTGAAACTCTACAGTGCAAAGAGGAAGCCATTTCTAAGCAAGCTCCACAAGCTCAGACGTTTGCACTGGGCCAGGGGTCATTTAAAATGGAGTGTGGCAAAATGGAAGACTGTTCTGTGGTCAGATGAGTCACGATTTGAAGTTCTTTATGGAACACTGGGACGCCATGTCATCCGGACCAGAGAGGACAAGGATAGCCCAAGTTGTTATCAACGCTCCGTTCAGAAGCCTGCATCACTGATGGTATGGGGTTGCATGAGCGCTTGTGGCATGGGCAGCTTGCATGTCTGGAAAGGCACCATTAATGCAGAGAACTATGTTCAGGTTCTAGAACAACATATGCTCCCATCTAGATGTCATCTCTTTCAGGGAAGACCCTGCATTTTTCAACAAGATAATGCCAGACCACATTCTGCAGCAATCACAACATCATGGCTACGTAGGAGAAGGATCCGGGTACTTAAATGTCCAGCCTGCAGTCCAGATGTTTCACCTATACATAGTTCCCATGTGACGTCACATCTGTGGGTTGTCCTTTTTGACCCTCCCACAGGTAGGCTAAGCTGCAGTTGGAGCGCGTTCTAATAGATGTCCATTTTTCACGTTGTTTTTTTTGTTAATTTCTAATTAATTGCAATGGTTACTTCGTGTTGTGTCAGTGGGTGTTCCAGTCGGGTAGACGTTTGGGCAACGCGCAGGTTTCACTTAATCAAAAAAAAAGTAAACCGTGAAGGATTTATTTCATCGGAGAAACTCACACCGCCCCATCTCTGCTTGGATCTGCTCAGAAGATCGTGCTTTTGGCCGGTAAACAAAATATTCTACATAAATCATTTTGTGAAACAATGTTAGAGTACAACTGTCTGTGTGTTAGAGCTGTTTTTTTTTTTTTTTCATTATTTTAGTGACACCGTCTTGCATGCTGTGGCTAGCTTAGCATCTCGCTAACGCGACAATGGCCTCCTCACGGTCCACCGGGGAGACCGTCCCAGTGGGAGAAGGAGGACGGGAGCCAAGTCGTGCGGGCGACGCGTCGGTCCCATGGGACGTGCACCCGCGCGACGGATCCACGCCGTCCGATGAGCTCGACGGACCATCCGCTCCAGATGCTAACAACATGCTAACTTCCAACACGGTAACACTCAAAGTGCTGGTTCTGGTCTGTGTTCAGCCTGGACTGTTTGTGCTGGCTGTGTTATTTTAGTTAAACCTTTTTTTAGCTGGTTAGATCTGATTGAGACAGTTTACACATCTTTTTTGGATTTAAAGCTGTGAAGCTCTGTGCTGTAAAGCTCTGTGCTGTGAATCCGGTGTGCGCTCTTTGTAGTAATTAAATAATTAATGATATCGGAGTAACTACTTTGTGACAAGTTGTCTGATTCGTCTGCCATGATTTCTTTCTCAAACTCATTTAACTCGACCACTGCCATTTTGCTGTTGTTCCTTGGTGAAGCTGTGGTAGCTCGTGTTTTTGTCCGTATAATTTGCTCTGCTAGTTCGCCATTTTGCCTTTCTCTGCCTTCAGATGTGGTGCGGAAGCCGGTATGGGGGCGTGTCTGGGAACTATGTATACATAGTTCCCATGTGACGTCACATCCGTCTTACTTCCGGGTGGACCCTCATTTTGAAAGTCAGAACAGGGGACAGCGCGGTTTAATGGATGTTCATTTTTCACGTTTTTTTGTGTGTTAATTTCTAATTAATTGCAATGGTTACTTCGTGTTGTGTCAGTGGGTGTTCCAGTCGGGTAGACGTTTGGGCAACGCGCAGGTTTCAGTTAATCAAAAAAAAAGTAACGTGAAGGATTTATCTCATCGGAGAAGCTGGACTGCAGCTCCTCTCTCTGAGTCTGGCTTGGATCTGCTCTGGAAGACGTCGTCCTTTTGGCCGGTAAACAAAATATTCTACATAAATCATTTTGTGAAACTATGTCAGAACAATGTTAGAGTACAACTGTCTGTGTGTTAGAGCTGTTTTTTTTTCATTATTTAGCAAACCGTCTTGCATGCTGTTAGCTTAGCATCTCGCTAACGCGACAATGGCCTCACGGTCCACCAGGACCGGCGGGGGAAA
>JBBPBX010074627.1:0-11802 GCA_038048925.1 Garcialebias charrua
GACCAACACCATTTATGGTGGAGGTGGCGTGCTGCTGACCTCAACTCGGGATGTTGTGAGTCGGTGGGCGGAATACTTCGAAGACCTCCTCAATCCTACTGGCACGTCTTCCACTGAGGAAGCGGAGCCTGGGGACTTTGGGTCGGGTTCTCCGATCTCTGGTGCTGAGGTCGCCGAGGTGGTTAAAAAGCTCCGCGGTGGCAAGGCTCCGGGGGTGGATGAGATTCGCCCGGAGTTCCTTAGGGCTCTGGATGTTGTAGGGTTGTGTTGGCTTACGCGACTCTGCAATATCGCGTGGACATCGGGGGCAGTTCCCTTGGATTGGCAGACTGGGGTGGTGGTTCCCCTATTCAAAAAGGGGGACCGTAGGGTGTGTTCCAACTATAGGGGGATCACACTCTTAAGCCTCCCTGGTAAGGTCTATTCAGGGGTTCTGGAGAGGAGGGTCCGTCGGATAGTCGAACCTCGGATTCAGGAGGAGCAGTGTGGTTTTCGTCCTGGTCGTGGAACACTGGACCAGCTCTACACCCTCAACAGGGTCCTGGAGGGTGCGTGGGAGTTTGCCCAACCAGTTTACATGTGCTTTGTGGACTTGGAGAAGGCATTCGACCGCGTCCCTCGGGGGGTTCTGTGGGGGGTACTCCGGGAGTATGGGGTACCAGGCCCTTTGATAAGGGCTGTTAGGTCCCTGTACGACCGGTGTCAGAGCTTGGTCCGCATTGCCGGCAGTAAGTCAGGCTCGTTTCCGGTGAGAGTTGGACTCCGCCAAGGTTGCCCTTTGTCACCGATTCTGTTCATAACTTTTATGGACAGAATTTCTAGGCGCAGCCAAGGTGTTGAGAGGTTCCGTTTTGGTGGCCTTAGAATCGCTTCTCTGTTTTTTGCAGATGATGTGGTCCTACTGGCTTCATCAGTTCGTGATTTACAACTTTCACTGGAGCGGTTTGCAGCCGAGTGTGATGCGGCCGGGATGAGGATCAGTTCCTCCAAATCCGAGGCCATGGTCTTGAGCCGGAAAAGGGTAGCATGCCCTCTCCGGGTCGGGGAGGAGGTCCTGCCCCAAGTGGAGGAGTTTAAGTATCTCGGGATCTTGTTCACGAATGAGGGAAAACTGGAGCGTGAGATCGATAGGCGGATAGGTGCAGCGTCCGCAGTGAAGCGGGCGCTGTACCGGTCTGTCGTGGTGAAGAGAGAGCTGAGTCAAAAGGCAAAGCTCTCAATTTACCGATCGATCTACGTTCCCACCCTCATCTATGGTCATGAGCTTTGGGTTATGACCGAAAGAACAAGATCTCGGATACAAGCGGCTGAAATGAGTTTTCTCCGCAGGGTGGCTGGACTCTCCCTTAGAGATAGGGTGAGAAGCTCAGTCATCCGGGAGGGACTCGGAGTAGAGCCGCTGCTTCTCCACATCGAGAGGAGCCAGTTGAGGTGGCTCGGGCATCTGGTTAGGATGCCTCCTGGACGCCTCCCTGGTGAGGTGTTCCGGGCATGTCCCACCGGGAGGAGACCCAGAGGAAGACCCAGGACACGCTGGAGGGACTATGTTTCTCGGCTGGCCTGGGAACGCCTTGGGATTCCCCCGGAGGAGCTGCTCCAAGTGGCTGGGGAGAGGGAAGTCTGGGCCTCCCTACTTAGGCTGCTACCCCCGCGACCCGACCCCGGATAAGCGGAAGAAGATGGATGGATGGATGGATGGATGGCAGAATAGGCTTGCTTAAAAAGAAAAGTCTTTAAACTGCTTTTAAAGTCAACCAGTGACTGTGGAGCTCTCAGGCAGTCAGGGAGGGAGTTCCATAGGCGGGGGGCAGCCACACAGAATGCCCTGTCTCCCATGGTCCTTAATTTGGTTCGTGGAATGTGAAGTAGATTACTGTTCTGTGATCGTAGAGACCGGGTGGATGAATATGGTGCAAGAATGTCCTTTAGATAGTCAGGTGAAGTTCCATGTAAGCATTGATGTGTAATGAGAGCAGTTTTGTATTGAATTCTGTAGGTGACAGGAAGCCAATGGAGGTTATGGAGAATGGGTGTAATATGTTCAAATTTACGAGCTCTCAATAAAATCCTTGCTGCACTGTTTTGAATATATTGAAGTTTCTGAAGGTTTTTGCCAGGGATTCCAATAAACAGGGAGTTGCAGTAGTCGAGCCTGGAGGAGACAAAGGCATGGACGAGTTTCTCAGCATCGGAAAAAGTCAGAGATGGGCGAAGTCTGGAGATGTTTCGAAGATGGAAGAAGCATTCATTCAACCTTTATTTAGTCAGGTAAATCTTTTGAACCTCATGGGCTCATTTGCGAAAGCGACCTGCTAAAACTAAAGAACAATGTCAGAGTCAGAGTCAGAGAGTCAGAGAGAATTTATTGTCATTTGCACCGCATGTAGTACATGTGTTGAAAACGAGATTATGTACACAGGGTCCCAGTTACATCCAACAACAAATGCAAGAGAAAAACAATAATAACATCTAGGATTAACTAAGAGAGACATCAGCTAGTAATACACTAAGCCCTAATGTAGTAGAAAAACATCATTATAAACAGCAGCACGAACATGAGCAGATGGTCACAGATGAACGCAGCAACAAGAAACAGATCAGCATCAGCATGATGTGACATTTTGCAGTGTTTATTCTTATTATTTATTTATTCATGAGTCTGACAGCCTCAGGGTAGAAGCTGTTCCTCAGTCTAGTGGTTCTACATTTGATGCTCCTCAACCTCCGTCCCGAGGGGAGTGGTGCAAAGAGTGAGTGTGCTGGGTGAGTGAGGTCTTTCATGATGCAGGTGGCTCTTTTTCTGCATCTGGAGGTGTAAATGTCTGTGATGGTGGGGAGACTGACTCCAACAGACTTCTGTGCAGCCTTCACCACTCTCTGTAGAGCTTTCCTCTCTGCAACTGTGCAGCCTCCATGCCACACGTTGATGCTGGAGCACAGGACGCTCTCCACTGCACACCTGTAGAACGAGGTGAGGACTGGGCTTCTCAGACCAGCTCGTCTCAGCCGTCTGAGGAAGTAGAGTCTCTGATGACCTTTCTTGATCAGGCTGGTGGTGTTGTATTGCTCCAGCTGAGGTTATCATTCAAGTGTACACCCAGGTATTTGTAGCTGGAGACCACCTCCACCGCAGATCCACCTATATACAGTGGGGTGTGGGTGTGTTTGTTCCTTCTGAAGTCCACAATCATCTCCTTCGTCTTCTTCACATTCATGTGAAGGTTATTCTCTTTGCACCAACTCTCCAGATGTTCCACCTCCTGTCTGTAGCTGGATTCATCATTATCTGTGATGCATCCCACCACAGCTGTATCATCTGCAAACTTAACAATATGACAGCCTGGATGTGTGGCTGTACAATCATATGTGAGCAGAGTAAACAGAAGAGGGCTCAGCACACATCCCTGAGGAGAGCCAGTGCTGAGGGTGATGGTGGAGGAGGAGAAGTTGTGGATCTTCACGGACTGTGGTCTGTTTGTTAAGAAGTCTAAGACCCAGTTACAAATAGAGGGGCTTAGTCCAAGTGTGGATAGTTTGTCTATCAGAGTTTGGGGGATCATGGTGTTGAAGGCAGATGTGAAGTCCACAAAGAGCAGACGCACGTATGAGTCCTTCTGATCCAGGTGGGTGAGAGCAGTGTGGACCACGGAGGAGATGGCGTCCTCTGTTGATCGGTTCTCACGGTATGCATATTGATGAGGGTCCTCGTTGATGTTGACGGCTGTCTTGATGTGGGACATGACCAGTTTCTCAAAACATTTAGCGACTATCGGGGTGAGGGCCACCGGTCTATAGTCATTCAGACCAGTCACTGTGGAGCTTTTTGGGACTGGGATGATGGTGGCAGTCTTCAGGCAGGTGGGAACTGACTCCAGTGCAAGTGAGGTGGTGAAGATGTCAGCCAGCACCTCACAGAGCTGGTCCGCACATTCCTTCAGAACTTTCCCTGGGATGTTGTCTGGACCCGTAGCTTTATGAGGGTTGATCCTTCTGAGACTGCCTCTCACTTCTGCTGCGGTCACTTTGAGGTGCTCCTCGTCTGGTGATGAGGTGAGTCTGGTGCTAGTTGGTCTGTTTGGATCATCAAAACGTGCATAAAACTTATTGAGGGCATCAGGCAGGGATGGGTCCCTGGGGCATTGTTTGCTTTTGCCCTTGTAGTCTGTTAAGCATTTGATGCCCTGCCACATGCTCCGTGGATCATGTGAGGTGAACTGTCCCTCGATCCTCTGTGCATACGCGGCTTTGGCCTTCTTTATGCCATCATCCAGTTCTCTCCTGCACTTTCTCAACTCCTCAGTGTCTTTAGACTTGAATGCAGTGTCCCTGGCTGCCAGCAGGGTGCGGACATCCTTATTTAGCCAGGGTTTTTGATTGGGGTAAAATTTAACACACTTTCTTATGGATACATTTTCAGCACATGTACTGATGTAACCCAGGACAGAGGAAGCATAAAGTTCCAGGTCAACTGAATTTCCATTCGTAGCTGCCTCTTTGAAGACAGACCAGTTTGTGTTTTCAAAGCAGTCTCTTAGCATGGGGGAACTATCTTGGCGCCACGATGTGATCACTCTTTGTTCTGGCATCGAACGTCGGAGTGGGGGGAGCTGTCTAGGGACCAATAACAGGGAGCGATGGTCGGAAGCCCCGAGCGGTGGGCGTGGCTTCGCCGTGTACGCCCCCTTCACATTCGTGTAGACCTGGTCTAATGTCTTATTTCCTCGTGTTTCTGTGAAAACGTGCTGATTGAAGGTTGGAAGGATGACACGTAAATCCACGTGATTGAAGTCCCCGGAAACAATGAAAAACCCCTCAGGATATTTACACTGCAGCGAGGTGAGTAAGTCATGAATTTCTTCCTGGGCGTCTTTAGCATTAGCATCGGGGGGTATGTAAACATTGCTTATTATTATCGCTGAATAGTCGCGGGGGAGGTAATGTGGCCTACATCTTATTGTTAAAAGCTCCACAGCAGCTGAGCAGATCCTGCTGATAACGGCACAGTTCGTGCACCAGTCTTTGTTAACGTAAATGCAGACGCCTCCACCTCGCGTTTTCCCCGTAGTCTCGATGCACCGGTCCGTTCTGAAAAATAGTTTATTATCCAACTCGTAAACAGAGTCAGGAGTGTCTTCATTGATCCATGTTTCCGTGAGACAAAGCACCGAACATCTCCTCATCTCCTCCGACGTTGTTACTCTCAGACGAAGCAGGTCCATCTTGTTGTCGAGCGAACGCACGTTAGACAGAAATAAAGCCGGCATCGGGGGTTTACCGGTTTTAGCGTCTGCTCGTAGTCTCGTCATGATTCCTGCTCGACAGCCACGCTTTTTCCCTCGAGAGCACCGCTTCCTCTTCTTTCCTCCGCGCATCTGCTTCCAGAAAGATGATCTAAGCAGATCCAATCTTCCGAGTTCTGATTTGAGTTCGTTGCTGATTTCAGCTGTGCCTTGTGGTAAATCCGCTCCAATTCTCAACAGCTCAGTTCGGCTATAATTCACCCGCAAAAAACGCGCAGAGTCAGGTACAAAAACACTATTAAAACTACTAAAAACTGGGGATGTTCTGGGAGCCCATGAAGCTGCTATTGGTCTGAGCGCGGCCATCTTGCAATGAACAGCAATGGTAGAATTTCCTTAAACAATAAACAATAAACAAACAAACAATAAACAATAGAAAACAAAAGAGAGAAAAAAAAACAAAAGAAAGTTTTTTTTTTTTTTAACAAAGTATCAAAAAACTAGCAAAACATTATAAGGTAGACGTATAAAATCAAAGACAGGAACAAATCTGCATTGGTTTTTGCCAGGATTCCAACAGATTCTGAAAACCATTTAGAGAAGTCAAGGTCGAGAGCTTCAGATCTTTTTGTAAGATATTCCATGAAGCAGGAGCGGAGTAGGAGAAGGCCCTTTTTCCAAGTTCAGTCCTCACTGACGGAACACTGCAGGTAATCATGTCCTGAGAGCGCACACTGTAGCTGCACTCACGCAAAGACATGTAGGAGGAGATGTATGAGGGCAGCAGACCAAGAAGTGATTTAAAGATGAAAATGTACCAGTGGAAGAGTCTGCGTGAGGTTAATGATGTCCAGTTAACCAGTGAATACAGGGTGCAGGTTTTAAACAGATACTTAATGTGATTTTCAAATGTAAGATGAGAGTCCATTTTTATTCCAAGATTTGTAACAGAGGTGGAGAGGGGGATGTCTTGACCAGAGAAGGAGATTGTTGTTAAAGTTGATGTTTGTATCTGGTGAGGGGTGCCAATCATTATGGCCTCAGTCTTGGAGCAGTTTAATTGAAGAAAGTTCTGATTCATCCATGCCCTTATTTCCTCCAGGCAGGTAGAGAGGGCAGTGAGTGAAGATGGAGATGGGGATGATGAGGATGATCCAGTCCTGATGTAAAGCTGTGTGTCGTCGGCATAGCAGTGAAAAGAAATGTTGAACTGATTAATAATTTGACCTAAAGGCAGCATGTAAAGGGAAAACAGCAGGGGCCCCAGAACTGACCCTTGAGGGACACCACAGGAGACACCGACTGTCTGGGAAGTGGCATTGCCAAGACTAACGCATTCCAGCCTATCGGAGAGGAAAGATTTGAACCAGTCCAGGACAGTGTCACAGAGACCGACCTCCACATGAAGACGGTGGAGGAGAATATTATGGTCCACAGTGTCGAAGGCTGCAGTGAGGTCAAGGAGGACAAGGACGGAGGGAGAGCCAGTGTCAGCAGCCATGAGGATATCATTTGTAACTCTCAGTAATGCAGTCTCAGTACTGTGAGCTGCTCTGAATCCAGACTGAAACTTCTCGTACAGAGAGTGTTGCTGTAGGTGGTCCTGCAGCTGAGCAGCAACTGCTTTTTCCAGCACTTTGGACAGAAACGGGAGGTGGGAAATTGGGCGGTAATTAGAAAAAATGTCGGGATCCAAATTAGATTTTTTCAGAAGAGGCCTAATGATGGCAGTTTTTAGAGGCAGTGGAACATGACCAGATTGTAGAGACTGATTTATTATTTGTGTGATTAATGGGCTAATTGCAGAGTGATTGGATTTTATGAGAGATGAGGGGAAGGGATCCAGGGCGCAGGATGAAGGCTTCATTTTCTTTATGATGGACTCCACCTCACTCTGAACAACCTCATCAAAGCTGCTCAGGGACCCAGGATGCAGACGGGTAGATGGTAAACGAAGATCAGGGAGGTTGTGAAGCTGAGATCTGATGGTGTCAATTTTGTTTTTAAATGATGAAAGGAACAGGTCGCATTTTTGAACACATTCCTCAGAAGTTTGTTTAATGGGATTAAGTAGATGAGTTACTGTGGAGAAGAGCTGTTTAGAGTTACCAGGGCAGGTGTTGATGATGTTGGAGTAATACTTGGAGCGTGCTTCTTTAAGAGAATAGGCGTATGCTTTCTGATGTTCTTTGTATGCCTGCTTATGTACAGAGAGACCAGATGATTTTACACGTCTCTCAATAGCACGGCCAGTTGCCTTCATCCTGCGCAGCTCATCAGTGTACCAGGGGGCTGAACGGGAGAAAGACACCAGTCTTGTCTTCAAGGGAGCATGTAGGTCCAGAAGCTCTTGGAGAGATCGGTTGTAGTAATCAACGGAGTCATTGGCAGATGAATGATTGACAGCGGTCAGGGCGTGAAGATCAGCGGACAGAACATCAGGGGAAATGTTTTTAAAGTCCCGGAACTGGATGGGTCGCTTTGGGTTTGAAGCAGGCGAAGTTGAAGGCACTTCCAGAGAGATGACACTGTGGTCCGAGACACCCAGGTCATATACAGATAAGTTATTGATGAGTACAGTGTCTGTAATCACCAAATCCAGAGTGTGCCCCCTGCTGTGCGTAGGGGCGTCCACATGTTGGGTGAGATTAAGAGAGTCCAGAAGATACTTAAAATCTGTTGCCAACGGGGAAGAGGAATTGTCCATGTGGATATTTAAATCTCCAAGAAAAATAGTTTTCACAGGGGAGGTGCAGAAAAAGGTGAGGAGGTCATGCATCTCTGAGTTAAATGAAACATGCGGTTTGGGAGGTCTATAAATCAATATAACGTTCATCAGGAGTGGGGCTTTGAAGTTGAAGGCCAAACTTTCAAAAGAGGAAAAGTCCTGAGAAGCCAGATGTGTCAATTTTAAATTATTGCGGTAGATTACAGCCAGACCACCACCGCGGCCAGTGCTGCGGGCTCTCTGCAGATAACTGTATCCAGACGGACAGGCCTCATTTAGAGAACTGTACACATCTGGCTGATGCCAAGTCTCTGTAAGACACATGAGGTCCAAGTCCTTCTCCAGAATGTGATCGTGAATTAGGCATGATTTGTTTGATAGTGACTGCACATTGAAAAGTTCTAATTTAATACCAGTTGGTGTAGAAGCCTTTTGAACCGGTTTCAGCAGACTGAAGTCCACTCCACGTTTTCCTTGCCACTTCGTGCGCTGTGGACTACAAGGGACTACAGACGCAGCGTTCTGATGACGTCGTCGAGGTGCGACACGTCTCTTGGACGAGACACACGCGATAGACCCAACCTGCGGCTGTCCAGAGTAGATGGATATCTTTCGAGAGCTTCTGTGGATATAACGAGGTCTACGCAGAAGTCCCAGTTGTTTGATGGTGGAAACAGAGGGAGGAATGGAGCAGTTGTTAAGTCCAAGCAGCTGCGAAGCAGAATACGTCAACATCGTGCCAGCCAAGCCGGGGGAAGCTAGCACAGAGCTAGCTGCTAACAGCAGACCCACGGCTCCGAAAGAAACAACCAAGAAGCAGAGGGATGTAACTTGGTTGAGCATATCGTGAAGAGGAGCACAGGAGAAAATCCAGGACAGTCCAGATGACACAGGAGGTTGACAGGCAGTAGGTAAGTGAAACAATAATTGCAGCTACGTAGTTCTTGAAGTAAGTTCGTGCTGGAGTTTGACAGGAGGTAGACAGCCCAAATTCCGGTTAGGAAGAGCTAGCCAAGCTGTCCGTAAAATCCTTATTAAAAAACCACTGAACAAAACGAGTCCAGATAAATGTCCAAAAAAAATGTCCAAAAAATAGAAACAGTAAAATAACTATTTAGCGTGGAGAAGCGGCGACATCACGCCAGCGTCCTCTCCAGCTGTCGTTGAGAGCTCTAAGCTCTCTAGATGAAGTTTAGAGCGGAAAGCCGACGCTCTTCCAGTGAGCCACTGAGGCGTATTGTAAATAATATGATATATAATAATATGTAAATAATCAGAACATCACAAGTAAAATAATACAACATTAAAACAGAGATGTGAACTCATTCTGGTTTAAAAGCCAATGAAAACATATGTGTTTTTAAACGAGTTTTAAAAACAGATATTGATGGGGCCTGCCTGACCTTCAGTGGCAGCTCGTTCCACAATTTAGGAGCCAGAGCTGAAAATGCTCTGTCTCCTCTGGTCTTATAAAAGGTTTTCGGGACTGCTAAAAGCATCTGGTCAGCGGATCTAAGAGCACGTGATGGCACATAAAGTTGAAGCAGTTCAGACAGATAAGAGGGACTAAAACCGTTCAAAGACTTAAAAACAAACAATAAAACTTTAAAATGGATTCGAAACTGGACAGGAAGCCAATGAAGGGACATTAAAACTGGAGTGATGTGCTCACGTCTGCCTGTACCAGTCAAAAATCGTGCAGCAGCATTTTGTACCAGCTGCAACCGAGAAAGCGAGGCCTTATTTACTCCAATCAGAAGAGAGTTACAATAATCCAGGCGTGAAGTAATAAAAGCGTGGATTACTGTCTCTAAGTGGCGTCTAGAAAGGAGGGGCTTGATTTTTGACAGGCGCCTCAGATGAAAGAACGAGGACTTAACCATGCTGTTGATGTGACAGTCCAGTTTCAGGCAGGGGTCAATTTTCACTCCTAGATTTGTCACAATCGACTTTTCATATGGGGCCAAAGAGGAAAAATCAAAAGTGGTGGGACTGTCAGGAGCACTAGATTTAAAGACCATAACCTCGGTCTTTTTATCATTAAAATGGAGGAAATTAAGCGCCATCCACCCTCTAATGTCACCAAGACAGTCCAGAAGAGACTGCGTGGAGCCATTTTGTTTTACAGGAAAATAGACTTGACAGTCATCCGCATACAAATGAAACTGCACACCATGCTTTCTGAAAATAGAACCGAGTGGCAGAAGGTAAAGTGAGAAGAGAAGAGGACCAAGGATAGATCCCTGGGGTACACCCCAGGGGAGGGCAGCAGATGCAGAGGTAAAATTATCAATCTTCACACTGAAACTTCGATTTGAAAGGTAGGACCTAAACCACTGCAGAGCTGAGCCAGTGATGCCCACCCATTGCTCCAATCTGGCGATAAGAATTTCATGGTCGACTGTGTCAAAAGCAGCTGTTAAATCTAAAAGCACAAGTAAAACACAGTTTCCAGAATCCAGCGATAAAAATATATCATTAAAAACCCTTAAAAGAGCAGATTCAGTGCTATGGTAGGTTTTAAAACCAGACTGGAAGACCTCCAAAATTTTAAATTCATCCAAAAAGTCCTTCAGCTGGGTGTAAACAACTTTTTCCAATATTTTTGAAATAAAAGGTAACTTTGAAATTGGCCTAAAGTTGGACAAAGAGGTAGGATCAAGGCCAGGTTTTTTCAATAATGGCTTTTTGAAATAAAAGGTAACTTTGAAATTGGCCTAAAGTTGGACAAAGAGGTAGGATCAAGGCCAGGTTTTTTCAATAATGGCTGAACCACAGCATGTCTAAAATTGCCTGGCACCACGCTAAACATTAAGCTGCTATTGATCAAATTTAGAACAAAAGAGCCAACTGTAGAAAATACCTCCTTAAGAAAACAAGGAGGTACAACATCAAGGGGGGAACCTGATGGTTTCATACTGGTGACAATTTTCTCTAGGTAGGAGAGAGAAATAGGCTCCAGATGATCAAAAAGTGCAGGACAGGGGACCAGGATGGAAGGGTCATGGGAAGGAAAAGAAATACAAGCCCTCGTGTTCGTAACCTTGTCCAAAAAAAATTGAAGGAACTTATCACAAAGTTCTTTAGATGCTTCAATAGGAACCGGTTCATGTGAATTTAGGACCGTGTTGATTGTATCATAAAGAACACGGGGATTGTGAGAGTTGGCAACAATAATGTCAGAGAAATATTTGGCTCTGGCTGTTTTTACAGCTTGTTGATAGCGACGCCAACTCTCTCTCAGCATATCAAATGAGACTTGGAGACCATCCTTTCTCCATTTGCGTTCATTTTTCCTGCATACCTGCCTAATGGCACGGGTATGGTCGCTCAACCACGGGTCAGATTTAGGCTTTGAACGCCTAGTTTTAATTGGAGCCACATCATTCAGAATAGTGTTGCATAAAGAATCAAAATGCAGTGAAAGCTCCTCGGTGCTGAAAGACACAGAGAGCTGTGAATTTAAATGATTAAAGGCAGTGGAAAAATGAGCAGCAGTGGATGAGTTACTCGGGTAAATGAGGTACTCAGGAAGAATCTCATACCTTCTTGGTGCCCTACTACTGGGACACTTTTTAACTTGAACTTTACACTCAATGACTACAACCAAGACAACTGACTTACCTGTTCCTGAATCCTCAGCCTCTACGTACTCAAAGGTGGACATGGTGACTTGATTAAGAATTTTATATTGTCTAACCATATTCCAGTCCACATTAGCAGCTCCTCACGCAAACAAAGCACAGCCTGGGACAAGGACTTCTTTTCTTTTTATGAGCTGTTGAACAGTTTCTCACATCGTCACTGAGGCCAACCAGAAGTCCTTCTCTGATG
>JBBPBX010074629.1:0-17535 GCA_038048925.1 Garcialebias charrua
AATCCTGGATGACTGAAAATCTTCACCAGCAAGTCAAGATTTTCCATCAGTTCAGCAAAACTTCCATTCACAGTTTTCACAGACGCTGCAGAAACCTGCTCTAAATCGTAGCTCATCATTGGAAAATCTGGCTATAGTTGTTCATTTATCTGTTTATTGGTTCATCCAAAATGTTGCTAACAGACAGGATAAAATGAGCCCTTTCGCCTTCAGCAGTGGGTGATGACCATGCATGTCATGACTTTACTGATTCCTTTTTTTAAATGGCATAATTGTTGCTTGTAAACAAGCAGCAGACGTGAAGTCGAGTCTCAGAAATGTGAAATAAAATAGCAGACTTCCAACAACAATATGGGTTCAACATGAAGGAACAACAGCCGATCAGCAATCGGAGAAAACAAGAAACAAGATAATTTGATGAGAAGGTTGTATGTTTGTTAAAACGAATGCATGAAATCAACTGAAAGCAGCGTGGGAATATTTTCGGAGATGTTGGATATCATCAGAGCTGATGGGACACGAGGGTCTCTGCTGAACGCAGAGACCTCTGGGACAGGTGCTAAACCCATCAGAGGAGGCAACGCACCGTGGAACCATGGGAAATCGACTCAAGCATGACATACCAGAAGTTTGAACCAATCACTGCAGCAGAATGAGACACAGAGAAAGTAAACAAAGTTACTGATAACTTGTATCTGTCACATATTTTAAGAGCTATTTTTAGTGAGATCATCAGATTTCTTTATGATCGTGATTGTGCACGTTAAAAATCATCTCACTGTCTCATTTGTTTGGCAGGAAAAAGTAACATCTTGTTGGAAGAAATAAAAACTGAATTCAAAACACTGCAGGATGTTTGGAGGAACAAAACCCTGCTCCGGTGCCCCAGTTTACACGCTCTCATGGCGTGTGTCATCCTCCACACCTCCCTCCACCTCTCTTTGTTCTCTTCCGCTCTAATCTTCTTCTTTACTCTGCATTTGAAAATGTTTTATTTGGTCAAATTCCTTCTTTTTTTTATCCTACTATGTGGATTTTCCTGCATCTGTCCCATTTTCTAACCTAAATACATCTGCTCTAAATACGGTCCGTCAGTCAGCGACCCCACCTTCCATCTTTTTCTCCTTCCATGACCTCTCAGGGATCACTGTAGGTCCAGAGAGCAGTTTGTGTTGCCTCGTCTGTCTGTGTACATAAAAATCAAATATTCATGCGCTCGCTCTGCATCGAGCAACAGCAGATGATGTCGATGAGCCCAAAAAAAAAAAAAGACTCCCAGTTTCCATGGCAACCTCCATCATCCCTTTCCCTCCCCTCTCGTCTTCTGTGTTCATGTCGGGACCAGGAGGAGGGATGCTGGCATCACAGAGTCGATCTCCAGAAGAAAGGAGGACATGACGAAAGAAAAAGAAGGAGGATTCAGAGTTTTTGTATTCTTATGCCCCCCCCCCCACACACACACACACACACACACACGCACACACAAATAAGCTATTAGCTAAGACTACATGCTGCACAAAGGCTTCCTAATGTGTCTTGTTAACCACCCATCCAGTATGATGTTCTGATTAAATGGGCCACACAACCTAAAGGGTCCAGAATGACCCCCAAACCTTCCTTTCTGTTACTTTACTGCTTTATTTTTATTTCTTACCATCATGCCATTCTGGCTGACTGAGCACCATTCTCTCATCTTTGTTGCAGACAATGTTCAGCTGCAGCTATATGTGGACACACACCTGTGTTCTCCCTGCATTAATGTAGGTCGTCTGCAGAACCGCACGCACGTCTCTTTGTTTTCCTTTCATCCACTTCCTCTACCACCACCAGAACCTCCATGCACACCAGGAAACAGAGCCGGAGAGCCCCAGTGAAAACATAAGGAAAATGTATTAAACCAAGCACGTTTTAGGGAAAAAAAAAATGTGAAAAATTGATGGAAAAAGACAAAAAAAATGTGGAAGAAAATATTTGGACAAAAAATATGACGAGGAGATATAAAAGGGGACTTGTGAGAAAGAAAAGGGAAAGGTTAGTAAAACAAACGGTAGGAGAGAAGACAAAGTCAGGCTCTGGTGCTGCTATCAGCCAGCAGGAGGTAATGTAACCATGGTTACCAGTCAAAAGGAATGATGTCATACCTCTAACAAGAAATTGTTATTTGTAAGAGCAATTTCTTTTTCAATCTTAGCTCATTTGTGATAGAAAAAATATAAATTGAATATAAAATGTAGTTTATATTTGTGATCCTTTATTTGCTTTTTGCTTAGTTACATTTGACACATTTTAAAGGAATGTTATTAAACAACATCAACATTCCTCTCATTGCAAAATGTCTCCAGTTCATTAGACGCACCAGAAAGGTTCAAACTAAGAGGTTTGTTTTAAATAAGCTGAAAGTTTGGATTAAATGTTACACTTTCAGCCTACAAATCATCAGCCTCCTTAATTGTTTTAAACAAGATGAAAACAGTACAATATTTAAAAAATGTTCAATAAGCAATTCAGATACAGAGCTGGAGTTATGAAGGACTTTTCTGAGACAAATAACTGAACCCATTAACTCACATCCTCAAGGTGCGAGCTCAGATTTTTTAAAGTAAATTTTTGTGGAAAAATCTAAACAAATAACATCTTACTTGTTGTAGATAGGTTCCTAAACGACCTCAGTTTGCAGTAATTGTTTAATTATGAGCTGACTGATGACATAACGGCAAGATCCAATGAACTCAAAGTGGATTGCTTCATAAACATTTACATTATATCCTTATTTAAACAGAATTAAATGTTAATTTGCAAACACAAAAAACAGCTGGATGCAGCACTTCCTGTGCAACCGGGTGCACTTCCAGCAAAAAGTCAAAACTTTCTGTACAAATAATCATCACATTAGCCTGACAGTCGTTTTAAAGGTTTGTAAAATAAAGCCTACTTGAAGAGTTGTCAAATTTTAATAATAAACCTCATTAATCTAGTATAAATTAGACATTTCGTTCAAACTGAGGTATTCAAATATCCATCTACAACATGCAAGATGTTTACTGTTCATAACCTTTTTCAGAGAACATCACTTTAAAACATTTGTACCAATTATTTATTGTCGTCATGCTTTTTCAGACTTCTTCTGTTTGACCCTCACATGTCAGGGCAGGTTCTGTCAGGGCTCTGCCCCTCACAAACATCAAGCCCCTCCCCCCCACACTCCAAATGGAGAAAGACCAAGATTTACAGGTCGTGCATGTGCAACACGCATATACTGCATATACTGTACACCACTAATTCACTGCCCCCAAAGGAGATCAGACCGCTGCAGGCTCAGCTGATGTAGGTTGAGCCACTGACCACACCCTGACCCCTCACACACACACACACACACACACACACACACACACACACACACACACACACACACACACACACGACCTAAGAACCTGACCGTGTCAATCAAAGTGTACAATATGATCAACAATGCCCACAATAAAAAATAAAAAATGGGTCAAGTTCTTGTGATCAGTGCATGTCTGCTCCAGTGAGACAAGACAGCCCTGGGGGGTTGTTCCATGTGACTTAAAGCATAATTTCTATTCCTTTACATGAACCTTTTGTCTCTTAAAGACTGTCTGTCTGTTCAAAACTGAACAGTTTCACGATGAATGTGAACAGAAGAGCACTGTGATCTTTGCACCTTGAGGGTGGTGGTGGGTCTACTTCATGGTTATTAATGTCACTGTACAAACCACAGACCTTCAGTACCACAGCAGCTCCTCTGCTGCAACAAACGCTCACTTGAATCTTTATTTGAAATTTGATTTTAGTCACCGCGGCTGAACTTGAAGGCAAAAGTTGGATCCACCAACAACTCCGGTAGCACTTTGTCAGAAACATCCACAGGCCATCATGGACTGGGAGCAAAATATTCTCATACCATTTTATTTATAGAGCACTTAAAACAGCGACAAGGCCAAAATCATCACTATTATTACAATAAGTTGAGAAATGACTGTGTTTTAGTGGTTTGGGTCAAACTTTGAAAATAACTATTTTATGATATATCAGGTTGTAAATTGGATAAGTTGTAAATTATGATTATATTTTGAGTTTTTTTCTTCTTCTTCAAATCAGTCTATTGGTTCATGCTACCAGATAAACAGAGGTGTATCAAAGAGGTAATGCTAAAGTTTTAAGCAAAACTTAAACACAATGAGGAGGAAAAAAAATGTGAACGACTTGCAGCGACAAGAGTGCCAAATTTTAGCACATTTGTGGATTTCACTGTATTATATCTAGTTTTGTGTCTTATTAGATCACTGGGCTGTGGCAGCCATATTAAATTAAACATATTCTAATTTTTAATCAGTTATAGATGTACAACTAAATTATGTTTTAAAGATTTCATTAACATCTATTCACTGGTTCATGAGATATTTTGCTAACAGAGTTGAATTCAAATAGTTTATGACAACAACAACAACAAAAATGGGTCAAGTTCTTGTTCTTTACATTCACTGTTTACATTTATTAATACGGTTTACATTTATTACTACTGCTTTACATTTATTACTACTGTTTACATTTACACTACTTTTACTGCTGATACATATACAGTATTCTCTGACTAGCCTTATCTAAGGATGCCAAATGTGCCTTATGTGCCTCACTGCATATGCCACTTTGCCTATATACCAACATCAAATACCTCATACATATACTGTGTACATTAACTTATATGCTGCTGTGCCACTCTTTGCAAATGTCAATGCTAGAACCTTCAGTTTATTTTATAGATATACTTTTTATACTACTATGCAAAAACTCAGGACAGTATTACACTTTTATTATTTCATTTTATGCTTATGTTCATTGGGTGTTTGGTGTTTTAGGGGTGTTTGGTGTTTCAGTGTTGGTGTAAATTTTCATACTTTTATACTACTATGAAAAAACTCAGGACAGTGTTACACTTTTACTATTTTATGCTTATGTTTATTAAATGTTTTAGTGTTTAGTGTTTAGATGGTTACTGTTGCACCGAGGGACTGAGAGAAACGCAATTTCAATCCTGTGTATGTCCTGTACATATTGCAGTTCTGACAATAAAGTTGACTTTGACTTTTTGAAAAAAACTACGCTGCTCCAAATTTGGGGGTTAATATCATTAAAATGGACCATTATAATAATTTTTGTATTTATTTATTCATAGATTTTCCCTCAATAATTGCATTATTTCAAAATTATTTCTGATATTTTTTTTATTACAAGAGAAATAAACTCTTTACCACAGAGATAAAACTAAAGAGAGGAGTGAACACAATCATAACACAACAGAACACTCTCAGTTTGGGGCCTGATGGTGGATCTGCATCACAGCTCTGCATGGAGAAGGATCATAACTGGAAAACTTATGATTCAGAGAGTCAGAGTCAGAGTCAGAGAGTCTTTATTGTCATTTGCACCGCATGTGGTACATGATGAAAACGAGATTATGTACACGAGGTCCCAGTTACATCCAACAACAATGAAAGAGAAAAACAGTAATAACATCTAGAACTAACTAAGAAAAACATCAACTAGTAATACACTAAGCCTAATATAGTGGGAATAAACAGCAGCACGAACATGAGTTTGTATGAGCAGATGGTCACAGATGAACACAGCAACAAGAAAACAGATCAGCATCAGCATGATGTGATATTTTGCAGTGTTTATTTTTTATTTTATTTTTATTTATTCATGAGTCTAACAGCCTCAGGGTAGAAGCTGTTCCTCAGTCTAGTGGTTCTACACTTGATGCTCCTCAACCTCCGTCCTGAGGGGAGTGGGGCAAAGAGTGAGTGTGCTGGATGAGTGAGGTCTTTCATGATGCAGGTGGCTCTTTTCCTGCATCTGGAGGTATAAATGTCTGTGATTGTGGGGAGACTGACTCCAACAGACTTCTGTGCAGCCTTCACCACTCTCTGCAGAGCTTTCCTCTCTTCAACTGTGCAGCCTCCATGCCACACGTTGATGCTGGAGCACAGGACGCTCTCCACTGCACACCTGTAGAACGAGGTGAGAACTGGGCTGCTCAGACCAGCACGTCTCAGCCGTCTGAGGAAGTAGAGTCTCTGATGACCTTTCTTGATCAGGCTGGTGGTGTTGTTGCTCCAGCTGAGGTTATCATTCATGTGTACACCCAAGTATTTGTAGCTGGAGACCACTTCCACTGCAGACCCACCTATTTTCAGTGGGGCATGGGTGTGTTTGTTCCTTCTGAAGTCCACAATCATCTCCTTTGTCTTCTTCACATTCATGTGAAGATTATTCTCTTTGCACCAGCTCTCCAGGTGTTCCACCTCCTGTCTGTAGCTGGACTCATCATTGTTTGTGATGCATCCCACCACCGCTGTATCATCTGCAAACTTAACAATATGACAGCCTGGAAGTGTGGCTGTACAATCATATGTGAGCAGAGTGAACAGAAGGGGGCTCAGCACACATCCCTGAGGAGAGCCAGTGCTGAGGGTTATGGTGGAGGAGGAGAAGTTGTGGATCTTCACGGACTGTGGTCTGTCTGTTAAGAAGTCTAGTACCCAGTTACAAATAGAGGGGCTTAGTCCAAGTGTAGATAGTTTGTCTATCAGAGTTTGGGGGATCATGGTGTTGAAAGCAGATGTGAAGTCCACAAAGAGCAGACGCACGTATGAGTCTTTCTGATCCAGGTGGGTGAGAGCAGTGTGGACCACGGAAGAAATGGCGTCCTCTGGGAGTATGGAGTACCAGGTCCTTTGATACGGGCTGTTAGGACCCTGTATGACCGGTGTCAGAGCTTGGTCCACATTGCCGGCAGTAAGTTGGGCTGATTCCTGGTGAGAGTTGGACTCCACCAAGGTTGCCCTTTGTCACCAATTCTGCTCATACCTTTTATAGACAGAATTTCTAGGCGCAGCCAAGGTGTTCCGGGGATCTGTTTTGGTGGCCTTAGAATCACATCTCTGCTTTTTGCAGATGATGTGGTCTTGTTGGCTTCATCAGGTCATGATCTACAGCTTTTGCTGGAGCAGTTCGCAGACGAGTGTGAAGCAACCAGGATGAGGATCAGTGCCTCCAAATCTGAGGCCATGGTCTTGAGCCGGAAAAGGGTAGAGTACCCTCTCCGGGTCGAGGAGGAGGTCCTGCCCCAAGTGGAGGAGTTTAAGTATCTCGGGGTCTTGTTCATGAATGAGGGAAAAATGGAGTGAGAGATAGGCAGATAGGTGCGGCATCTGCAGTGAAGCAGGGCCTGAACCGGTCTGTTGTGGTGAAGAGAGAGCTGAGTCAAAAGACGAAGCTCTTAGTTTACCCGTCAATCTACGTTCCGACCCTCATCTATGGTCATGAGCTTTGGTTTGGGACCAAAAGAATGAGATCACGGATACAAGCGGCTGAAATGAGTTTTCTCCGCAGGGTGTCTGGGCTCTCCGTCATCCCGGAGGGACTCGGATCATGGACGCCTCCCTGGTGAGGTGTCCCGGACACGTCCCACTGGGAGGAGGCCCAGAGGAAGACCCAGGAAACTCTGGAGGGACTATGTTTCTCGACTGGCCTGGGAGCGCCTTGGGATTCCCCCGGAGGAGTTGGCCCAAGTGGCTGGGGAGAGGGAAGTCTGGTCCTCCCTATAGGCTGCTACCCCCGCAACCAGACCCCGGTATGCGGAAGAAAATGGATGGATGGATGAATGGATGGAACAATAATACAGGGAACCCTCGAGTTACGTCAGAGATCCGGACCTACGGGTGTGACTTAGGTCGATTCTGTCGTATCTCGCGGACCAAAAACACGTGCCTGTCGTAGGTCCGCATTTCTGCCGTAGGTCGCGGCTATACCGCTAACGGAGCGCCGCACACACATTTAACGGCATGAGAATGAACAAGCGGACATCCTGTGCCATAAACATGCACAGAACTTTATTTACAAACACTTAGATAACACATTATACCACACATTCATCCATAAACACACAAAACCAGTACAGCATGTACAGGTACAGTACTGAAATGTTTTTTTCAGCACAGACAAAGCATACAAAATACAAATCTCTTCCTGAACAGTTCTCAGCCATAATCTGCAAATGAGTTCAACCATGAAACATGAACACTTCTCTTTGAGCAGCAGCTGTTAACATCAAAATGCAGCAAATGATAAGGAACTCCCATGCATTCATCCATGCATCCAGCAGCAGCAAAAACATGTCAACCATGAAACATGAACACTTCTCTTTGAGCAGCAGCTGTTAACATGTTGCAACCATC
The DNA here is from genome assembly GCA_038048925.1 of Garcialebias charrua. Taxonomy (NCBI): domain Eukaryota; kingdom Metazoa; phylum Chordata; class Actinopteri; order Cyprinodontiformes; family Rivulidae; genus Garcialebias; species Garcialebias charrua. Next base: position 8,265 of record JBBPBX010074629.1, read on the forward strand.
ATGTTTTTGAAACCAGTGCAGTCCATGTGGTGTTGGTGTGCAGTCCATGTGCATGAAAAAGTCCATGAACTCTAAAAAAGCTAGAAGCAGCAGAAAAAGGAAACAAGGAAACAAAATGTCCTTACTTTGACTGAAGTGTAGGTAGACACTGATGTTTTTCTCAAGTTCAAACCTGGATCAGATGGAACTGCTTAGCCAGTGCTCAACCATGAATGATGGGAGCATTTTAGGCCAGGTGTGGGCTCAGCGGTGTGGTCCTGATGTGAACAGTTCTGTCCATCAGAACGTTTGCTTTTCTCTCTCTCGCCGAAACTCAACAACGTGGTCAAGATGGCGCGTCCCTTTAAATAGTACGGCAGTGTCGCCCCACCCCTACTCCAGGGTCACGCGCACTGTCATGCACTAACACTCAAGGCACTGTACCCCTCCCCCACCTTGCCGCTTGCCGTAGTGTCACACTTTTTTTGCCGTATCTCGATTACATACTTCTAATGTACCTCGGTCGTAAGTCTGTTTTTTTGGTCGTATGTCGACGGCATTCTTTCAAAGAGGCAAATCGTAAGTCTGCGTTGCCGTAGGTCGCAGGTGTCGTACCTCGAGGGTTACCTGTAATCAAGTATCTGCAGACTTCAGTTGTTTAATTTCATGTTGGGCTTTGAAAACCAAAATTTTAGGTCTAAAAAAGCTAAGTCTGGTCCTCTGGACATTCAAAAAACAAAACAAAACAAAGCAAAAAATAATGTAGAAACGTTTCGTCTTTCGTCCAAAAGACTTCTTCAGTCTGAGATGCTGTATTCAGCTCAGTCTTATAAATAGCACCCTCTCACAGTGGATCAACCAGTTGGCTGATGACAGCCGAAACCAGCTGCTCACATGATCAAGGAGGACCATCAGCCTGACGATGGATCGTTAGCACCCTGATGGTTGTTTGCTATTCACAGAGGGCTGAGTGATACTAGCAATAACAGCATTGTAAGAGGGGGACAGTTGAACCCGGAGGCCTCCACCTCTGTTTAATGATGGACGGTTTCTTTTCACAAAGATGGCCTCCTTTACTCCTCTCTCAAACCATCGTTCCTCTCTATCAAGGATGTGAACATCTTCATCCCTGAAAGAGTGGCCGCTGGCCTGGAGATGAGTGTAGACTGCAGAGTCCTGACCTGATGTAAGACTGATCACAGCCCTCCTGACACTGAACAGCATACACAACATTACTCTGTTTGTGCCGGGGGACTGGATCTTTGGGATGAACCAGTCTTTGCCGTAATGTATTTTGGGGTTTAAAAGCCACTGGGACGTTGTGTTTAGAAAATAAACGTCTCAATGTCTCTGAAACTCCCGCAACATACGGAATGACCACTGGTCTGGGTCTGGGTTCCTTCTTTTCACCTGATGGCTGGCTGGAGTCCTGTTTGGGTTTCTTCTCTGCTTTCAGGAAGGCCCAGTTAGGATATCCACATTTCTCTAGAGCCTGTTTTGTGTGTGATTTCTCCTTCTGTCTGGCTGCTGAGTTAGTGGGGACGCTGTCTGCTCTGTGATACAGAGTCCTGATGACTCCTAACTTGTGCTCCAGAGGGTGATGGGAGTCAAACTGTATAAATCATGTGAGCAGCTGGTTTCGGCTGTCATCAGCCAACTGGTTGATCCACTGTGAGAGGGTGCTATTTATAAGACTGAGCTGAACACAGCTTCTCAGATTGAGGAAGTCTTTTGGACGAAAGACGAAACGTTTCTACATTTTTTTTGCTTTGTTTTGTTTTATTTTTTGAATGTCCAGAGGTCCAGACTTAGCTTTTACCTGGATTATTGAGCATGCATCAGGCTAAATTTTATGTGTTTTAGAAAAACTACAGAACGGCACAAAAACCATTAGAAAATGATGCACCTCTTATTGGAAAGATGACCTCAGTCCTGCAGGTAAAATGTTTCTTCAAAACTCACCAGGATGGCTTTCTTTACAAAACACCCACCCATAATGGGAGCTCTAAGGTCCTGTAATTAAATCAACAGAAACAAAGAAACACAAGCCAGAGTCAGACGGACATGAGACTGGGAGACTTGCTCTGATGCTTCAGGGTGACCACTGATGGAGATGTCACTCGCCGGCGAGGCCACAGCCAATCGGTTACCTCCCTCTGACCTGCATTAATTATTTGTTAATTGCGTGTCACGGGGAGGCTGTTGTACAAGCAGCCGAGTAATTTCATCAAGCTGAAGTCATGAAGATATATTGAGTGATGCAGGGAGAGTGGATAGAAGTGCATGCATGGATGTGATTTTCATTTTAGGTTAATTCAAAATGATGCGAATGATTACAAAAACAAGTTTCTCAGAGTCTCTCATCAACAGTCCCTCCAACCCTCCTTTTATAGTTTAAATGCCACACTGGAGCCTGTTTTTCTCTTCACCACGCCACTCTAAGAAATGGAGACTAAAGAGAAAAAGGGAGCTGTGCAGCCACGTTCAACGTAAACACATTTTGTTTTAGAGTCCTGGGCATGGTGATGCTAACAGCAGCCGAAGAAATGCAAACACACCCAGGACAAATGTCTGGGGTCAAACAGGAGAGATGATACACAAACTAAAATGTTTTATTTTTCCTCCAAAGCCGAGGTCACATCTCTGCCAACACCTCCTCCCTCCTCCAGGAGGGGTGGCAGAGATGCTCAGAGGTTCACTTTGCTACCTGGAGACCGACAGCATCCCTCGTCCAGCCAATCAGAGGCTGTGAAAAACAGCCTCCTGCTCCCCCATTGGTCCAGAACAGCCGGGAGCCCATTCCTCCATCAATGGTCGAGTCATTGTGTCGTCTGGCACTGCCAAAGCCTATTACACCCCCCACCCCGCGCTTTGTTCTGATCTCCTTTCCTCCAATAAAACCCTCCTTATGTGGGAGCACTGAAACACACACACTGACACACGCATACAAATCTGTCCCCCCAACTCCTCAGAATGTCAGGAGGGGAGTCTGGGAATCAGGAGGACATGAAGCTCATAATGATGAGACATTATGTCCACAAAAACCCTTTTCTCTCTTCAGCTAAAGTATAACTAACAATATCAACAATAATAAAAACAGTGCATGTGATAAAGGTTTCTAATTAAATATTTGTTTCTGGTGCATTAAGGAGTTGTACATACAGCGCAGCAAACGAAACTTTTTGTCCTCACATTTGAGCAGCAGGATGAGCTTACACTAAGGCATGGAGTGTTTACCCAGAGTCACAAGAACGTGTCGTAAAAACAACACGCAGGTATAAATCCTGACCCACCCACACAGGAACACACCTGTAGGCTACATCTACTCAAACATGCAAATCTAAAACAAGCACAGCAAAGAGGAAGTGCACACAGGAGGCAGGAGTCCAGAACAAACAAACACTTTCAGTCTGTCCAAGTGAGTAAAAACCCTTTGGTCTTAGGATTAGTTTTCTTTTGTCCCTTCAGCATTATTCCTTATTTGTTTATTTAAAAGTTCTTTCCTTTATAAGACCCATTATTTTATCATTACATCATAAATGAGATACAAAGTGATCCACATCAGAAATGATCAGTAGTCCCTCGCTACTTTGCGGTTCGACTTTTACAGACTCGCTCTTTCGCAGTTTTTCAACGATTGTCAACTTTAATTTAACTCACGTGATTGAGAGGGTTCCAATAAAAGATTAACAAAAAACTAAACGCAACAAAAAACTTTGGACGGGTGTCGCCATTTTGTAGTTTTTTTTCAGTAAGCCTTTAATGGATCGCCACACCAAAAGAACTGCAATACCCAGAAGCCAACAGTGCTTCCAGCCGATGCTTTCTGCCGAAATGGAGGGAAAGTTTTGATCTGATTTGAACCTGACTAAAAAAGTTTGGTCCTTATTCATAGTGACTTTTGCGCTCAGTGAATGCAGAGAGCCGATCAGAACCGGACCAGGACTACTTCCAGCCTCATCAGTCAATCAGAGTACTGGTTGCCGGCCCATGAAGCCTCTCGAGTGGGGAGACATTGCTTGGAGATTCTGTGTCTTCTCTAGAGCTCACCTGGATTTTTTCATCTGGATTCCTCTGGATTATTTGGACTCTATGGGGACCATTGTGAACATAACTCTCGCAATAATCGAGGGACTACTGTATCAAGAATCCCATGCAGTGAAGAGAAAAAAAAAGGCTGTAAAAAGTTGCTAAAATATAGTCAACTTTTAAAGAAATTAAACAGAATGTTCATTTTGTTTCATTTCACAGTTAACTACTTTGTCTTTTTTCAGCAGGTTTTCTTAAAAGGATCTGCAGATTTAGTTAAAAATGATATGAAGCAGCAACATCCAAAGTATTTTTATTTTTACATCAGTGTTTATAACCACCGCTCCAGCTCATAGTTTGAGTGAATTGTTGTGCAGTTTGGTTTTAAAGCAATACTTATATTTATTTTCATCTTATTTTTAGAAGATTTCAAAAACATCTTACCTGTTGTAGATACATCTTTGAACAGCCTCCGTTCCAAACAACAGGGTTGATTTCTCACCAATTCCCCGTTTACACGAACACAGCTGCTAGAAACGTAGAGTTTTTTGGATGTTGGTCGGGGACAAAAATCCTCGTTTACACGGACCACATTCTGTGTTTACATGGAACTGCAGAAACCCCCAGACTGTTGTAGTTGCTGTGTCAAGTCATTAGCTGGATGAATTTTGCACCTCCACCTAATGTGCACGCACGCTGGCACTTGAACCCTGTGTGTAGAATTCAAATATTTATTTGGAGTGGAAAGCAGCAGAAAAATAGTCAAGTGGACTGATGATAAAAATGAGTCCCCGAGGCCCAGTGGGATTAACCTGCCTAAATAAAGGTTGAATGAATAAAAAGGATGAGGTCAGTGTATTGCTTACTGTAACACAAAGCAATACGGTAGTTGCAGTATTTTGATTTGTCATTAGTTTGAAAGTAACTGATGTTGAGAGGGGAGTTGGTCCATTGAATCACTGCAAAGGGGACAGGTAACATTAGATCCGTCTTCAAGAAGAGTTGGACAATTACATATATTCTAGTGCAGGGGTCACCAACGTGGTGCCCGCGGGCACCCGGGTGCCCCCAAGGACCATTTGTGGTGCCCCCGGACCTGTTCTAAAAATAGCACAACTCACTACTAAGCTGCATTTAAAATTTCATTTTATTCAGTTGTTATTCTTTTTTTGTATTTATATATATTTTAAAATGTCTATCTTAAAAATATGTTCTTAAAAATATGTTTATTATACATTTTTTTTTCAATTTACGCTTTGTTATTTCCGAAGAGTTTATCAAACTGGTGCCCTTTGTATGACTCCGTACCCATGAAGTACCGGTAGCTCTCAGTTTCTAAAAGGTTGGTGACCCCTGTTCCAGTGTATACGTCACTGAGCTGGGAGCACCCACAGCACCACTAACACTCCCAAAATGGATTCCACCATACACAACACCCATGGCCTTATTGAAAGACTCTTGAAAGACAATTGAAAGACTCTTGAAAGACAATTGAAATATTATTGAAAGACTATTGAAAGACTGTTCAATACAGCAGGACAGATTCTCTCTCCCAAAAAAGCCAGACTGGACTCAAAAAAAAACGTTGAAAATCAAATTCTTCTGAACTTGAACAAGAAATTCTCGCTGGAATATTAAAATGTGTCAGGTCATGGGATGTTAGGAGACAAGAGATGTCTCCAAATGTCTCAACACTCGGGTCCATGTTTTGAAAATGGTGTCAGGAAGTTAAATATTGTTCACTATTGACGCGTTACAAGGTTGACTAGACAATATTTCAACTAGAGTTGATGACAAACTGGAGTTGAAATGACCAGATATTCCTTTGTTAGGTCTAATGCTCCTTTTTTCAGGCAGACAACTTTTACTAGGGCGGCCGTGGTGTAGTGGTAATGGCAGTCGTCTCCCGATCGGAAAGTTGGCGGTTCGACTCCCGGGACCCGCACCATGTGTCGTTGTGTCCTTGGGCAAGACACTTAACCCTGAGTTGCTCCCGGTAGGACTGGAAAGCACCTTGCATGGTAGTCTGCCGCCACCGGTTTATGAATGTGTGTAGCATTCAATATATGTGTAGCACTTTGAGATTTTCAGTAATGAAAAGTGCGTTATAAATTGAATTAATTATTATTATTATTATTACTGAAATGTGTTTGATGCAGTTAAAATGACACATTGGTTTTGTTTTGTGTTAAATAAAAATTTTCAAAGGTATAATCATTCAAAGTCAAAGTCAACTTTATTGTCAGAACTGCAATATGTACAGGACATACACAGGATTGAAATTGCGTTTCTCTCAGTCCCTCGGTGCAACAGTAACCATTTAAACACTAAAACACTGAAACATTTAATAAACATAAGCATAAAATAGTAAAAGTGTAACACTGTCCTGAGTTTTTGCATAGTAGTATAAAAGTATGAAAATTTACACCAACACTAAAACACTAAACATTTAATGAACATAAGCATAAAATGAAATAATAAAAGTGTAATACTGTCCTGAGTTTTTGCATAGTAGTATAAAAAAAGTATAAAAAGTATATCTATAAAATAAACTGAAGGTTCTAGCATTGACATTTGCAAAGAGTGGCAAAGCAGCATATGAGTTAATGTACACAGTATATGTATGAGGTAGTTGATGTTGGTATAGAGGCAAAGTGGCATATGCAGTAAGGCACATTGGGCATCCTTAAATAAGGCTGGTCAGAGAATACTGTATATGTATCAGCAGTAGTGTAGATATAAAAGTAGTGTAAATGTAAACAGTAGTAATAAATGTAAACAGTGAATGTAAACAGTAGTATGACTATAGGCAGTGATGTAATACAAACATTAGTGCAAATATGAGAAGTAGTGCAAACTGAATGAGCACATGACCGAGAGTTTAGTGAATAACCCGTTTGATGACACAGAGTCCAGTGTTAAAATCTTTGTGTTGTGTGGTAATGTGTGAGAAAGTTTTTTGTGTTAAGGCAGTTCAAATGGGAGGGGAGGCAGAGCAGGCAGAGTGTTTAGCATCCTGACTGCCTGATGAACAGAGCTGTCTCTCAGTCTGCTGGTTCGAGCCTGGAGACTCCTCAGTCTCCTCCCTGATGGCAGCAGTCTGAAGCAGCTGTGTAGTGGGTGTGTGGGATCACCTGCCATGCAGAGGGCTTTCCGAGTGAGGCGTTTGCTGTGTAAGTCCTGCAGTGAGGGGAAGGAGGTGCCGACGATCTTCTCAGCTGCTCTCACGATGCGCTGGAGGCTCTTGCGGCATGATGCAGTACATGCACCAAACCACACAGTGATGCAGCTGGTCAGGACACTTTCTATGGCACCTCTGTAGAAGGTGCACATGATGGGGGTTGAAGCTCCAGCCCTTTTCAGCTTGCGGAGAAAGTAGAGACGCTGGTGAGCCTTCTTGGCCAGTGATGCAGTGTTCCTGCTCCAGGACAGGTCCTCTGAGACGTGCACTCCCAGGAACTTGGTGCTGTCCACTCTCTCCACTGCGGTGCTGTTGATGGTCAGAGGGGCATGTTGTGCATCCCTCTTCCTGAAGTCCACAACAATCTCCTTTGTCTTCTCCACGTTGAGAGTGAGATTGTTGTGTCCGCACCACAAGGCCAAGCGGCTCACCTCGTTCCTGTAGTCCGTCTCATCGTTGTTGCTGATGAGACCTACCACTGTTGTGTCGTCCGCAAACTTGATGAAGTGGTTGGAGCTGTACGATGGTGTGCAGTCGTGTGTTAGCAGGGTGAATAGAAGGGGGCTCAGCACACATCCTTGTGGGGCCCCTGTGTTCAATGTGATGGTGCTAGATGTGTTACTCCCGACCCGTACTGTCTGTGGTCTCCCGGTCAGGAAGTCTAGCAGCCAGTTACACATTGAGGTGTTCAGCCCCAGACTGTCCAGTTTAAGGATGAGCTGTTGGGGGATGATGGTGTTGAATGCCGAGCTGAAGTCGATGAACAGCATTCTAACATAAGAGTCCTTCGTGTCCAGATGTGTGAGAGCTGTGTGGAGGGCAGAGGAGATGGCATCGTCGGTTGAGCGATTAGGTCGGTATGCAAATTGGAAGGGATCCAGGGAGGCAGGGAGGACAGATGTGATGCTTTTCATGACTAGCCGTTCAAAGCACTTCATCAGGATGGGGGTGAGTGCTACTGGGCGATAGTCATTGAGGCAGGAGGGCGTTGCCTTCCTTATTTTGCTCAATGACATTTAACTCTGCATGTCATCCCTGGAATTCTGATGCACAGAATCACAAGTCCAAGTATGAACAGTGTCACAGAGTAAACACAATAAAAACATGCATTATCTGCAGCATTGTTCATTAAAATGGAACAATGCTATTAATGTATTACAGAAAATATACATACAGTAGGTACACTTAATGATTTTGTAGACCATTGCATTGGGTAATACATTAAGCAAGTACTTTTACTTTAATACTTTAAGTATTTTTAAAAGCAAGTACTTATTTACTTTTACTTCAGTAAAAACATTAATATGGTACTTCTATTTTTACTAGAGTACATTTTTGTCTGTTAAACAGTGTTCGAGTACTTTCTCCACCACTGCCTGTAGGGTGCATGTAACACTTCACACTTGCACAGCATTTCACACCTCCACAGGGCATTCCCCTGAAAAGCTCCTCAGACCTGGATTCACCTTCGGTTTCAGAGAACGAGGGCTGTTGTCGGGACCTGATGCCAACAGCTGGTTTGAGTGAGCAAAGTGGATTACAGTCGTCCTAAAAGCCAATCTTGAAAACGTTAAAGAAATTATGAGAACGCCATTTTTAAATCTTTACTTTAGTCTGTTGTGCATTATGCATTTTTTAACACTTTTTTTGGTTATTGCAAGTACAAATTGCAGCAGTGGCTAGCTGTAGAATTTCTGGCCATGCCATAATATTTCTGGCATAATGACTGCTCAATGGAAAAAAAATATATATACAAATAAAATATTTACTGCAAAAAAAAAAAAGGGAACACCTAAACAAAACAATGTACTGTAACTCCAAATCAGTCACACCTTTGTGAAATCAATGTCACAACTTAGGTAGTAACACTTATTGTGAATCTATTTCAACTGCTGCTGTGCAAATGGAACACACAACAGGTGGAATGAGAGGCAGGTGGTGACCACAGGTCATTTCTCTGTTCTCACCCTTTCTGGTTGAACTTAGTCACTTTTTGTTTTTCATTTAGTTAGTGCTCTCATGCGTAGAAGCATCATGAGGTGTTTTTTACAGCCCACTGAAGTTGCTCAAGTAGTGCAGCTA